>WAAG01062872.1:15773-100309 GCA_013390105.1 Tichodroma muraria | reverse complement strand
TTTTTTTTTTTTTTTTTTTTTTATATATTAAATAGTGTAGCTGAACCAGGCTTATCAAATCGATTAAAAACAGAACAGAGCAATGTGTCCATGATGCACTGTAAAGATTTCTAAATAGTCCATAAGCATAAATGTCAGTTTTAGTTTTCCTTAGCTTATGAACCATGGCAAACATCTCTTTCCCCTGATACTCCTGGGATCAGCTCGCAGTACTTAACCCAGAAGTAATTTTTTTCCACATTTCCATTTCCACTGGATCTTGTGGGATCTGGATAAGACTGTTGTTTTTGATCATCCATGACAAATCACTAAAACCAAACTAGATGTTAGTGAACATTTTTAATCATATCAATATTTTAAAGGAGTTTATGCAGTGATATCCTACTCCAGCCATCTAACCAAGCCCCAAGCTGTAATGACTCTATCAACAGGCAGGGATTGTAGCTGGAACACCCCTCCCAGTGGCTCAGAAAAAAAATAGAATCTATTATGACTAAAACAATACATTTATTTGAAGGACAGCTTTTGGTTTCTGGACATCTGCAGCTCCTGTTCAAATTAAATGTGTGCTTGATATCAAAGCCTACATAGTTCAAAATCAAGCAATCAAGAGGGATGAAGAGAAAGTGGTATCAATGTTCAGGCAGAGGTTGTGAATTCATAGTGGCTCTGGACAGATTTTCCCATCCCTCCCCACCTCCTTTCACCACCAGTTTCATACAGATTATGGCCCTCCATGGTTCGAGCTTGGCAGAGTCACAAAAACTGTTCGTGCAGAAGGGGAAATAAAAACACTCCCGTATCAAGAACACACTTGTTTAAAAAAAGATACCCAGCTGCTGAAAGCACATACTTCATAAAGTTTACAAATCCATTCAACAAACTGGGGCTTTAATCTTTGTATATTTTGACAAGGAACAGTCTGGGACCATTACACAAATGGGGAATTAATGCAGAGCTGAGCAGTTCTTGCCCGGGACGGAAGGATGCGGAATACGAGCCGGGCCATGCACGCAGTGTTTCTCCATGCTAAACAAAGTCCACGCTGGCAGGTGTAAACTGAGACTGCCCAACCATGGAAACGTTGAAAGAAAGACAGACATGAAGGGTATTTCTCTGCTGCTGCTGAGATAACCATGCTGGGCTCAAAAACGCTTGCACTGAGGGGCCTGCAGCCCAAGGAAATGGAGCTGAAGGCACTGACACAGCACTGCACGGCCACAAAAATCACCTGCCAGCCAGAATGGCTCCCAGACATGGCAAAAGCACAGCTGGTTGAGATATGACGTGCCCCAAACCTGTTAAGAAGCAGAAATGGTCACCAGACCTGCCACAAAGAGAAGGTATTTTGTAGGGTTCAGATATGAACCGTGGGACAGCTACAGCCCTCACCAGCAGAGTATTGCTCTGACTGAGAATATCGCTGTGACTGCACAGCTGTGGAGCAAAGGGAAGGCACAGGAGTGAGAAAATGGGGGCTTGGCTGTGGAAGTAAAGGCAGAGAAGCAGGAGAAGAGGCTCACGGAGCCTCTTGGTCAACATCCAAAAGAGCGAAGTCGGGGCAGAGTGAACCATGAACAGTGAGGGCAAGGTGCCTGACAGAAATTAGCACCCACCTCTGGAAAATAAAGCTGGCACAATGTGCACAGCATGATCTGCACTGCATTGCCCCTCATCTGAGGAGGGGAAGAACCCTGAACTCCCAGGGAGTTGGATCTCAGCTTCCCCTCCCAGGCTGTGGATTGTTTTCTGCTTGATTTACAACGACACGGAGACCCGCGAGGGGAAGAATATCACACTCACCCCTCAGCAAAGGGCACGAACAGACATGGTAACTCTGAGAATTAAATTCAGTCAGATTGACAGCTTAATCTTTGTATCTTAAATGTCAAGAACTGGTATGGCAGAGACCCCAGACAAGGACCACAGAGCACTGCCCTGACTGGGCCTTTGGGAGGAAGGTGGCGAAGTCAGCATCCTATTCAGGAAAATCACTGACCAAGTGATCCTTAAAAGCCTGCAGGAGCATAAACCATGGTGAGAAAGCCTCACAAGCTGCTGGCTTTAGGCTTGGACTGCTCACATGTTTTATGCAAGTTTACACCTCCTGAGCCAGTCTCTCCAGCGTTTCTTTTCTACTGTGCAGCTGTTCTTCAGCAGGACAAGCAGCAGCTTTCAACTGGAAAGCCACTGCAAAACAGCCCCCAGGCTGTTACTGGGAATGCTGGGAACAGAGGGTGAGGGAGGAACAGGACTCAAGACATGAAGGAGGCACAAGTATTAAGTACCAGGGGCACTTTGATGAAGTTGTGTCCTGTGATAAAGGTGGATCAGTGCGCAGAAGGGGCGATTTCAAAAGAAGTGGAGCAGAGAAATCTCCATATTCCTGGCGTTGGCTGGATTTGACAAGGAAGAGTGTCCAGATTGTGGTGAAGAGTCTCCCTGCACAGCCCTGAACAGTGCTGCACTACTCCAAGTCCTACTGCTTCCACTGAGCTGACCTTTGCTTTGAGTTTGTCTTTGCTGAGCTGTTTCAGTCCACGAGCTCCAGCCACTGCCTGGACAGGACCAAAGGCACCTGAGAGAAGGCAGGTGAACCACACCCCACTGAGGACTGCAACAACCAGCACAGAATGACTGAGAATGAGCCCTACCACCAACCATAACCACATACTTGGTGTAGGGAGTGAAGCTTTCTGCATGGATCAGAGCACTTTTCCTGAGGAAGACAAAAATGTAAATTTACACGTAAAGCCACGCTTCTGGGAAAGACGTTTTTCTGATTTAGTTGACAAGTTGTGTTTTCCTAAGCTAACACTACACATTTCCAACTAATTGCCTACATATCTACAAATGTTACACTAAATTAGCATTATTAAGGATAATAACACTGCAAGGGGTTTTGCTAACTGCAGGATCTTTCCCAGGGCAAGCACAATACTGTTAGTTATTTCCTTTTCAACTTCTACAATACTTTGTCCAGAGTAGTAAAATAGAAAAAAATTCATTTTTACAGGCTGGCTCCCAGATAAAAGCAGGAATCAACTGGTTGCACAGTGAGTTTCACTGGAGAATTAACCCCACACAGGAATCTCTCAGTAGTTAAAATAAACTCAGCTGCTGGTTACTTGTAGGCAGAGGAAATGACAACAGTTATGTTATGATCTCTGATCTTCCATTTGCAGATCCAAATGGAATCTCCAAGATAACTTTTCAACAAGGGAGGGTGAAGGTCAAGCCCAAGCAAATCTCTTGACTTCTCAGAGGGGTTTATCTCATGCAGATGCCTCCTCCTGGCACCACAGGATTTTGCCATTGCTGGCGTTCACAGACCATTAGCAGGCACCCCAAATCCTAAGCCAAACACTACTGCAGTAAAACAGGCTGCAGAATGTAAAAATGTATTAGTGTGTTAATGCAGAAATGCTCCACACTGCACGAGACCCAGAAACTGCCCCCCTCAAGGTCAAAAACAAAAGGTCTGTTTCCCATTTAAGAACAAGCCCTTGCAAGAGATGGTGTTCACTTGCCAACTTTCATAAAAAAGATTAATCCACAATATCAATATGAATATAATTTTTCATACTAAAATACAGATTTATTTTAAGGAAGTGGATAGTATTTGTATTACATTTTATAGGCCCCTATAGTTACATCTGGTCCTTATTTATTTAAATTTTATTCAGCTTGCATAATATTTTTGCTTACAGTTATATTCTCTAAGATCAGAAAAGCTAAAACCTGAAAATTCAATGGCACTATTCATTAACATTCCTTCGCTCTGCAGTCATAGACATTTGCAAGCTCTCCTTTGATTCTGAAATAATAAAACTAAGGTAATAAGATGTTTAGTGTAAAAATATATGACTTAAGTCAGAATGATAGAAAGAGCTATGTTCCTGTGAATCACATGCCAAAGCAAACCAAAGTTTTTCAAAAAGTATACATGCTCATTTTAGAGGGAATAATAAAACACAGAATGACATATTAAAACCTTAACTCTCTCACTCTCATTATTTTATTACGTTAAAAAAAAAAAAAAAAAAGAGAGAGAGTTTGCAATGTACAGAGCATAGCACAGGTTATAAAGAATGCATGAGGTCCTGGATGTGTGTGACACAGGAAGCCAAAAGCCAGGGGTTTCACCCAGCAGCAGCCAGGATCCTCCTGAAGCCCATCCTGACAGGTCCTGCTGCTTTTGTATATTGTTAGCCTAAATTTTATGCTTGATTTACATTCCTGGAAGACACCAGCTCCTTCAAGCAAGGCCCTGCTACACGAGCAAGCCCTACCATCGGCTAAACCCTTGCCAAAGACCCATCAAAGACATGATTTGCAAAACTTACTGCCCTAATTCCCTTTTGTGACAACTCATGTACAAAGCAGCTTGGGTTTGTCATGCTCCTGCAAGCCAGCGTCCTCCTGGAATGATGATGAATCCACCAACTCCATTCTAGCATTATCCAAGCAGGAGTCAAAGCCATTCCTCACAATTTCAAGCTAACTGCATTCACCACCCTGTCATTAAATTGCCTTCTGGTTTATGAATGTGGGCAAGGGTTTGGGAGGGATTGCATTTTTTCCCTCTCCCAGCCGCAGACTCTCCCTCCGCGATACCCGAGCCACGATTAAAAACTCGGGGCTCCCATTCCCGTTTTTCATTCCATTGTTCCATTCATTGTGTGGGGGATTTAACAGCAGCAGCAGCAGCATCTACAGCCCACATATTGCTGGAACCTCCCCAGAGGCCAATCTCTCCCTTCTCATTTGTAGTTACAAGGTGAGCACATTTCACTAGAACGCTCTCAGTCCGAGCTGCACTGGATGTCTGTCTGTGCAGTCGCTCAGATGTTGTCTGCCTATACCAGATAAAGATATTTTTGCCTGGATTTAAATATAACTGAAGTGGGGAGGGTGGGATGAAAGCTCAGCCAAGGGAGAAGCTGCTCAGTAACGCAGGAGTCCCTGAGCCCTCGTGCTCAGGTAGGTCCCCACTGCTGACAGACTGCAGCAGGGCACAGAGCAGAGCTCTAGGCTTGGCTTTGGAGCAGGAACAGCCTGGTTTTGGCAGCATGGAGCCCTCACAGGGTAATTATCCCTCGCAGCTCCAGGGGCAAGCACCGGGGCTTGAACAGCTGCAGCTTCAAGTCACAGTTTTCCTGATTATTCCCTTGCCCTTCCTTAACAGATGGGGTTTATTCAAAGGATGACTCACCTGGACTGACAGAATGAATCGAAATATTCTTCTGTCAAACTGCATCCCACCCTCAGGAAGCTCCCCAGAAAACCCTCTGGGCTAACCCAGGTGATCAGGGAAGCTTTTTGCTCCCCAGCTCCAGAGTTACCAGCTCTCACCAACTCCTGTTAGCTGAGGACAGGAATATTCTGTTATTTTTTGTATTCCAGTTCCCTGGCTTTGTGTATCACTTTATTTTACAGATAGAGTATCTTCAAGTTCGTTAATTGCCTTAAAAATGCTTTTTATTGAAGTCAGCTGAGAGCAAAGGTAGAAAAAGAAAATTTACCACATTCAAAACAGACAACCCAGTATAAAAAATCCTGCATAAGAGGTTTGATGCTGTTTACAACAAAACCCACACAGGATAAAGTATATTTTTCTTCCTTTCTGTGTAAGGTTGAGATAATGACCACCCTCTACTCCACCTCCAGAGAGCCCTAAGTTACAGATCCTGCAATGTTCTTTAATATCAGAGGTGCCTCTTCAGCAATTATCTGTGATTTCCAGCCCCAGCTGAGCCTCTGAGCCCTCTTCCCTTCCAGGTTCTCTAACCCTGCCTGGAGGAACATCCCCAAACCAGCCTTGAAGCTGCTGAATGCCCTCTGGCACGTCTGAGTGTCTTAATCACCCAGGCAGCAGAGACAGAGTCAGTAACTACCACTGATCAGCTCGACCATCACTAAATTATTCGGCTGGCAGCAAAGCAGTGCCCCCACCCTGCAAAGAAAATGTATGTATCTTAGAGCAGTGCCTTTTCCATGTGCTGCCAGGAATCAAATCCCTGAAAATTTCCCGTCCTGGATTACAGAAAATCATTGCAAGTTGTTAACTGGGAGAGACGTGGCAGCACTCACCCACCCTGGGGTGATAATGGGTCGGGATTTCAGAGAATCATGGGGTGGTTTGGGATGGGAGGCACCTCAGAGCCAATCTCCATTCCATCTCCTGCCATGGGACACCCTCCACTAGGCCAGGCTGATCTAAGCCCTGCTTAACACCCACAACCTCTGGACAAAGCCCACATCCCACCTGGATGAGTGCAATTTAAAACAATTCCTTGATGCCCTGTTCTCTGAGGATTTAAGATGAAAATCTCATGGGTGTCCTGGGCAGCAGCGTTAGAGCCTCAAACCTCATTTTGGGGATGTTTCTGAAAACACTTTTTTTTTTTTCCCCCCGTTTTAAATTCCCACTCCGAGGTTACTTTTACAAGTTTGATTGGACTATAACCAGAAAAAAAAATAAAAATCACAAACTGAAAGCCCTGTGCTTCAGCCAGCTCCACTCTGCACTTTAATTGCTTTAAAGCAGAGGCCATGTGTTGTGCTCTCTCAGGGGTACCTTGGAAGGTGAAATGAAAGTGAGTGAAGAAAAAAAATACTTTATAAAAAAATCAACGCTTCGATGGAAATGAAATAGAACTGCTCCAGGGCTAGAGCAGTCTGAAGATCAACAACACGATGACAACTCCCAAGGACAACCCTTCCCTGCCCAAGCCTTTCCTGCAAGCACATCTTCCCAGCTGCTGCTCCCCAAGCACAGAGCCCCAGTCCTGGTTTATAATTCATCTCTGGAAAGGGTTTGGAGTTTAAGGGGATGGACATCTCCTCACCAAAAAACATTTCACAGAGGTTAAGACATCACTTTCCAACCTCCTGAACAAATTAACCTCCCTGCTCACAGGCTGTATTTTTCAAGTCTCTACTTGGCGATTCTTGATGAGATTCTTGAGGTTATGACTTAAAAAGTTGCACTCTATATTTCATTTTGAAGCAGCCTGTCCCTGGCTGCCAGATTTATTATTCCAAAGGCTGGGCCTGTACGTCCTGTGCTCAAGGAAGATATAAAATATTCTGAGAAAGCTTTCCCATCCCGTGTGAGTGAGCTGCTGTTGAGTACCCTCAGCTCAGCATTTCTAGATCAAGAGCTTTTGAGTAGAACATGGGTGAGGCCCTCACAGGTTTGCCATGGCCATTTTAGACTTGACACGTTCTCAGCAGCATTCCTGGCTTCCCCCATGCTGATAAATTACTTCTGAGACCCCAGGAGCTGGGGTTCATGTCCTGCAGGGGTTTGTAGGCACTTCTGCTGAAGCCAATCACAGTTCATTTTATTTTCTCTGCACTGCAGCGAACTGTGGGTCTTGGACACAAAATTTCTGCCACACGAGACCTTCAGGACTGATGAACTCCTTTGATTTTGCCTTTTTTAAAATACAAAAGATGTCCATCTGTGTAACTGAGTTAAAACCAAATGACAGAGAGGAAGACAGACACATCGCTCAGCTCCACAGGCCTATTCTGTTATATTTTCTCTCCAAGCCATGAAACTCAGAAAGACACAAACTTTACAACAGCCCTGAGCAGTATTTGCTTTTACTCCTCATTATGTCACGTGAACTTCATTTCAACTCTTTACAAAATGTTTTCTGACTCCAGGGCCAAAAAAAAAAAAAAAAGGAAGGCATCAAAATAATTTGGAGAAGATCGGAAGCGCAAAGTAGACAGAAAAATGGGAGGGTTCCCTGCTCATGGCAAGGGGTTGCAAGTGGAGGATCTTTAAGGTTTCCAACCCAAACTCTTCCAGGATTCTGTGCTCCCACCAGCTGTGGCCACAGCCCTGAGCTCCTGCCTTGAGGAGAAGGGTTTGCATGGGCTGTTTTGGAGAAGGGAGTTATGGAGAATCCCAGAGAGGGTCCGTGCACATGGCAAATGATCAGGTCAGGCTGTGGTTTCCCAAAAGCACCTTGTTTCCTATGAAACACCATTTCTTGCCTTTCAATGAGCAGATTCAGAATTATGAAAAGAAACAGGGACTCATTTTGGGTAAGTCCTGTAAGTTGAGGATCTGAAAAGTGGAGAGTTGGACCTCCCTCCCTTCATGGTTTTAGTTACTGCACTCCAGTGCATAGACTTTTAAAATCAACTCCTAGGAGGACACTTTAATGAATAAACTAATGAAAGCATAATACTTAACCAAAACCATTTACTCAATTTAAAGAATAAAACCCTTTGCATTTTTCTCATCTGCTCTGTAAAGCAGTTATTTACAATTTTCATTTATTTATATTAAAATCTCATGAAAGACACACACCATATTGCATCTGACAGACTGCCATGTACTACTTCCAAATTCCAGTTAAATGAAAAAGCAGGGAGATGACTAACACCGAGCAACTTATTTGAATTTACTCAACACTGAGGAGCTTGACATAAAAAAGGGGACTGGGGACAAAACTGTGCATGGCTGGAAAGAGTGAAAACTATCCCATCTCCATGGGAAACAGAGCAATTCATTCAGCTCTACATGACTGGAGATTGGGATAAATGGGACCAAACCCTGAACTTTTTCCAATTTCAGCTTTAATGCTGTAAAAGATCCAGCCCACACTCAGCAAAACAAAACTTTCTTTTTCCTTTTGACTTCCTTCCTTCCTTCCTTTCAATTTTTTTCCCTTTTTTTCCTTCTGGAAGAAGACTACTACATTGCAACTGTCTGTACCTGCTGACACTCACTGCACTTCGATGCTTAATGATGCACCACTGTGATATTTTTGGGAAAAACTGCATGTATCAGAGCAGTTCCACTGCCTGAAGAGTCTCTGTGTCAGGGAACTTTCAGGAGAACCCAGCAAAGACACCTCTGCAACAGACTTGTTCACTGAAAGAACTGAATTTGACATTTAAAAAACCAAGTCTGGCTTCTCTTACACTGTAGCAAAGCATCTCTCAAATGGGAAGTGGAGAGGAGACAGCAAGAGCAGAGGCAGAGAGGGGTTTAGCATCACTAATTTGCTGAGCTCACGCTTGAACTGATACATTTTAATTCACCTGATGATAATTTTTTAAAAAAACAGCATATCCAGGCGGCAGACTAAGCCAAAAGACACAGAAAACAATAAAAGATTACCTTTGGTTTACCTCTGTTCTGCAAGGGCTTTTGCTGGCAGGCAGATAAATCACAGTTTGTTTAAACAGCTACTGAGCATTTCTGCTCTCAAGACAGAGGTGTTCTCCTTGCTGAGCTCTACCTCTGCAACATTAATTTCTAGCCCAGCCATTCTGGTAACTTAGCTGCCTCCAACTCCTGATTCACAATGGTTAAATAAAAGAAAACACATTTGCAACCTCTGACCACAGCAGAAGAACTACTGAAACACAAACAATTTAGGCAGGAGCATCATCTGATCTGACACCAGGCAAAATCACCAATTTTTTATCGGAGGTTATAGATGGCTTGTCCTCCCTGTCTTCAACAATTGATTAGAGCAATTACACGTTAAGGGCATTATTATTTTCCGTGTTTTCTTTGTCTTTGTCTGCAGTAAACATCATTTTAACAGAAACTCACCAGTGGAGTGTCCTTGCCCCCAACGATGCTGAGCCCGAGGCCTGAGCGACCCTTGGAGATCTCTATGGTCATCTCCTGCCCTGGAACTATGGGACAAGTTGCTGGATCCACAGGCAGTGGAGCTGGGAAGACACCTGAGAACATCACAAGGGAAAGAAATAAGTCACACAACACAGTAAGAAAATGAGAACCACCAAAGGAGTGGTGCGACAACTGATCTAACATTTTTTGCTCTTCACCTTAATGAAATGGAACTAGAGGACCACTCTGAGTCACTTCTGAAGTCTCTAAACCAGAGTGAGAGTTCTGGGAATAAATGCTCCCAGTAAAAGCCTGTGAGGACACCTAAATCAGTTTTAACCTCTGCAATTCAGATCACGATGGAAAGGGATATTCCTTTCAGGACAGATAAGGCCATATTCCAGCACCATGGGATGAACAGCATGTCCCAAATTTTCTTTCCTTCTATTTCAGTCGAAAACAAGATTATCTTTGCATGTAAAAGTCAAGAAAAACAAGTGAAGACACCTTCAAGCTCTCAAAAATTGTGACGGGAGAGAAAAATACAAACACGTTATAAAACAACTTAGAATAGGTCCCTGGATGTTCAGAGAAACAGAACTTCAGCAAAAGTTATCTGGAAAACAAAATGAAAACATCCATCTTGGGTTAGGGTACTCAAAATAGACAATACTGTGGCAAAATCACTGGTTCCTACCACGGCTGGTGACTTCTGCTTCTGGAGAAAGGTAAGGAGATGCTGGCTCCAGGGGTATCTCCTGGGAGCTCACTGGGGCTTTCGTGGAAGATTTGAGCTGTTTGATCTGGCTGAGGACCTAAAAGCAAAGCAGAAGCAAGAGAGATCAGCCACAGGAAGGCATGACATGGCCAGGCCACTATCATCAGCTGCTGGTTATTGTGCCTCACTCAGCCCTCAAAGCCAATAGGAGGAAAACAAGCGATTTCCACACATTTGAAGAGGAGCCAGGAATGTTTTTACTTTTCCATCAATAAAATTATTTTAATGTCTTCCCGGTTAAACCCTTCCCCCCACAAAACACTCAGTCTTCAACCAAATCAAGCCCTCAGAACCCCCCCCCCCTTACTGGTTAACACAATCATTTTCCTAAACACACGTACATCTTCTGGGAGCTGCTCCTCTGTCTCCTGCTGATCTGCCACCACTGGTGTGTCAGCTTTACATTTCACATCCTAAAAAAGCCAAAAAAGAAAGCGAGGTGTCTTGAAAATGTCTCATTAGCTTCAATAAAATATCCTCCAAAGCTCAGAATCATGATTCTAGAGAAATACAGTGATATTTTGGAGGGGCAGGACAGAGGGAATGGCTTCCCACTGCCAGAGGGCAGGGATAGGTGGGATGTTGGGAAGGAATTCCTGGCTGGGAGGGTGGGCAGGCCCTGGCACAGGGTGCCCAAAGAAGCTGGGGCTGCCTCTGGATCCCTGGAAATGCCCAAAGCCAGGCTGGACAAGGCTTGGAGCAGCCTGGGACAGTGGGAAGTGTCCCTGCCGTGGCAGGGGTGGCACTGGATGGAATTTAACATCCCTCCCAAACCCAAACCAGTCTGGGATTCCATGATTTCTCCATGTAAGTCCATTTGTGCCACCAAACAAAGCTGAAGCCCAAAACTTCACAGAGTCAAAAAAAACCTTCACAGTGTGCTGTGAGCACAGGGAATATCAGGAGTTACTCAAATCACACCCCTCGGTTCTGAGGCCACGCAATGCACAGCAGGGATCTTTGGGGAGGAGATTATCACAGGTGCTCTGTACTGGGACAAGAATTCCCAAGCTGTGGGTAGGGACCCCTCAGTGCCCATAGCAGGAAGGGGTTCCAAGTCATCTGCTCTCTCCTCCCCCTCCTTTTTTGGCTCTCCTAAATAAAACAACTGCTTAATTTAGGAGATAATTAATTAATAATTTAAAATGCATCCCCCACCCTCATTAAAATAGATCTCCAACAATGGTACTTTAATCACTGGCTCCACTTGTAGCCTAATTTATTTCTGTACTTTTGCAATACCCAAAAATATATTTTTATCTCCTACAATTGCTCCCAGACAGGTCCAGTGCCCTCCTTTGTTAGCTCTTCACTAAACTTAGGCACTTTGATCCAAGTAATAGTTTATCTTCTTATCCAATATTAAACCCCCCTGATAAACAGCATAGTTTGCAGAAAAAGTAAGTACCAAATTCCAAAGATTACCTCAAATCTTTTTCAAATATCCAAAAGTTACTCTGTATCTCAGAAAGAATTTCTAATTAGGATGACAATTTCTACATTAAAAAAACGTAAACAGAATTGTAGGTAACTCAGCTTGGAAGTACTGGCCTTGTTTGCTGGAGTTTTATGATTTTAAAAGATGCCAACCCCCACAGGATCTTTTTTTTTCCCCCTTGAATTTTTCTCCAAGCTTGCTGTTAACTCTACAACTGCAACTATTATCCAAAAGGATAACAGGAAAAAAGATAAAGTGGTGATCTCATTGTATTATCAGAGGTGTCAGGGGAGAAATGGGAAGACTGCTTTGTCATTTTCTGAGAGATTGTTTTAATGAGCAATGAAAAATTACTTCATACTTCCCTTTTTCATTGTGATATGTGACTAAAATCTGAGGCTTCATCTTGCACCACAAGTAAGCACCAGGCACCACCTTTACACCTCCCTGATCTTTTAATTGAGGCTGTGCTAGAGGTACCTGAACAAAATAAGCACCAAATACACTCAGCACCTGTCAAAAGCCTGCAGCCCAACTGGTTTAATCAAATTCAACCCCCCCAACTCCACCCAAAGGCACTTTTACACAGCCCCTCCCCCTTGCCAGTGCTTCAAGGATGTGTTTTCTGCTTGTGGTGAAGACAGATTATTGTTCCAAGTTCAAACCTTTAAAGGCAAATGAATCCATTCTCACATACCATTTTCACTTTGTCAGATTAAATCTTCCAAGAGCACCTCAAAGCCCCCTCCATCAATTTTTTTCCAAGGACACCTTAGAGAAAACCAGATTTCCTCAACCCTCAGAAAACCAGGACCTTCCACGAGGCCACCTCAAACCTCAGCTAATAAACACACAGACTTTGCCTAACACTTCCACTGGCTCCAGTTCAGAAACAAAGTTGTTTTCCTTCCCCCTCCTTATCATCCAATCCTACAATGATGTCCATTATACAACTTTATAGCTTTTAAAGTGATGAAGTGACAACAAAGAGTATGTTGTGAGAGACTGACAAATTTATCAGCAACAGATGAATAGAGAATGATGTGAATTTTTTAACTTTCCTTTTATTACAGCTGTCACTTGGTGAGACATCCTGCCCATGCTTTGAGCTGTACATACTTGTGGAAGATCTCTGCTGATAAGCACATACTTTTTATTTACACAGTGAACTTGATCTTAATTGTTGACTTTTGCATTCCTGATTTCTCCTGAAGCATGACTGAGAAATTCAGTAACAATGGTGAAGTAGCACTGAGGCTCTGGTAGCAATATCATGCAACGAAAAACAAGGCAGTTTTCTTTTGCTTCCATAGTCACTAGAAGACTGCAAGACAGATCTCCCTTCCCAAAACCACCAATTTCTGCTGTGCTGCACTGCAGAGTCAAAATCTTAATGCCAGTTTGTGCCCACAAACCCACTCCCTTCGGGCCAGAACCATCAGCACACTCCCCAAACTGAGATCCACTCAGAAATATTTCCCATGTAGTTTTAAAATCCTGATGGCAAGAATGCTCTGAAATTATGAAACTGGCTTTTGCCATTATTTTTCATCCATTTATACCCCTAGGCCAAGGGCTGGCCCAGCTGAAGGCATTATGGAATGAGCAGCTGGCTCTACAGGAATTCCAACACTTTTTTTGAGTGCAGGCCTTTGCCTTCCCTTACCTCTTGGCCATTGTTGTGTTTTGGACAACTCTTTTTCTTTCTTTTCTTTTACCTTTCAACTTGTGCCCTTTGGCTCCACAGTTCCCTTCTTTTTTGCTCCAAGTCTGAAAAGAAGCTGCCAATATATTCTGGCTTTCCTGTGGTTCCAGAGGCATCTTCCCTCCACACCTAGCTGGGGGTTGCTGCAATTTCTTTTCTCCATTAAATTCACCCCTCCTCTAACACCACTCAAAGAGCTGCACAGCACCACAGCCTACACCAAAAGCTCACTTTTGTGTAACATATTTTATGGATTTCTAACTGCTTCAGTCTTTGAGGAATTTCTCATATTACCTTGCGATCCCTCTAAAATTTCTTGCCAAGTTGAGCAAGAACTCCAATAAAACCAGGTGACTGACATCTGCAAATACATACAGGGAAACTCTGATTCATTTATATTCCAGCCCATCAGAGGAATCTGCACTGGGCTACCAAATAGCAATAACTCAACCTTTTAGCAACCCATTAGGGACATAAATCAATCCATGGGTGATTAATTCCAATGCTTGAACAGCACATAACACTTCCTAACTCTTGGAATTTGCAGACTCATTAATTAAACATTTACTAGCTACAGAGCATTATGTATATTCAGTTTATATTTGCAAACCCCAAGGCACTCCTTGCAAGAGACGTGATGGAGCAGGAAGAAGACATCTAAGAGGAGAAATATCCAGAAATGTCAGGTTTCCTTAGCTGAGGACACACAGCAAGTCCTGCACCACTTGAAACTGGAGTAGGCAGCAAAAAAAGACCCCCTCAGCAAATTCTGAGGTAACTCCAGGTTCGTCATGTTGTGTGTTTTCCATTTTAAACTTCTAACACAGCGCCCAAAAAGAAGAGATCAGAGCTGCAGCCTGAAGGACTTCCAGATTCCTGATAATGCATGATCCTGACCTATTAAACAACAAAAAGCTCCATCTGTGTCAATGAGAAGTTCAGTATTTATGACAGTGCACACTGACAGAACCACATTAAACCACAAGTTATGGCCTTAATGCAGAAATCACTGAGAGCAACTCTATAGCTGTGTTATTCAGGAGGCAAGACTAGATTATGATAATAGACATCTTGGCCTTAGAATTTATGAAGCTATGAATACAAATGAGAATATGATTTACAGACCAGGCTTCCTCTAAAGTTTGTCACACACGGATGGCAGGAGCGGAAACACAATCCCCTCACTCTCCAAGAACCCAAGAGAGGGCCAAAATGCTACATGAAAACTCTTATCTTGCTATTTTAACAAGTTATACTGAGTGCTCAGTTCATGAAAACAGGCTGTGTATGTAAAGCTGAGTTTGATTCTGCTTTTACACGCACTGGGTATTATTTGACAAAAGTCCTGCAACGCTCCAGTAAAAAGGCAGAGAAAACCAATCAAGCCCAGTGAGCCTCCACATTCTAAACTCCAATCATTGTTAACTATTGCCTTAAGTCACTCACAGTTTTGCTGGGTTCCTCATCAGCCAAGCTTTTCATGACAACTTCCAAACTCGGGTCTTCCTCGCCACTTGCAGGTTCGGTGCCTCCGTGCTCCTGGGAGAAAGGATTGACAACAGCTCCTAAACAGAGCTCTGGCCCCCCACAACTGCTGAACAGAAAAATTACACAGTTCTACCCTTTTTAATTGTTTTCATAGACAAGGGGCAGCACGACAAGGTAGGAAGATCCACAGTTAAAGCCTCCCAGTGTCAGGGGGCGAATGAGGGATGTAAGTCTGGGAAGGCAGACCTTGGTCCCCACTTGGCTGACAAAAAGCACCACAAGATATTCACAAAACTGCACTTAGGGGCAGCTCTGGGGCAGCTTTCAAGGCCAGACTAGTCCCTATCAACCGTGAAAGCTGTGGACTTGGTATGAACAGCCTTTCTCCAGTCCTCTGTCACATGCTCAGCACGTTAAAGGAGTCCCAGTTTCCTTCCCACAGTCTGAACAGCTTGGGAAAATCATGGAATGGTTTGGGTGGGAAGGGACCTTAAAGCCCATCCAGTGTCACCCCCTGCCACAGGCAGGGACACCTTCCACTGTCCCAGGCTGCTCCAGCCTGGCCTTGGACACTGCCAGGGATCCAGGGGCAGCCACAGCTGCTCTGGGAACCAAGTGCCAGGGTGTCTCAAGCAGGAATTCCTTCCCAATATCCCATCCCTCCCTGCCCTCTGGCAGTGGGAAGCCATTCCCTGTGTCCTGTCCCTCCAGGCCTTGTCCCCAGTCCCTCTCCAGCTCTCCTGGAGCCCCTTTAGGCACTAGAAGGGGCTCTGAGCTCTCCCTGCATCCTTCTCCAGGTGGGCACCCCCAGCTCTTCCAGCCTGGCTCCACAGTGGCTCCAGCCCTGGAGCAGCTCTGTGACCTCTTCTGGACTCTTTAGGCCTAGAAACAAAACTATTTCTGAATTTTCATTAGACATTTTACATTTAAGTAAAAGTAAACTCAAATGTCTCGACCATCACTTGAGTGGACAAAGTACCTCTGTTCACTGTTGCAAAAAAATACCTCATTTTGTGGCTTCCTGGTGATTGAAACTTCTAAAAACATATTTTCCAGCAATTAATATTTAATATACTCTGTTTCTGGTGGCTTGCCCATGGTATCACACCACAGTCTTACCCTGTACTGCAAGACCTTGATTTAAGGTGTATTTACTGTTTATCATTTTTCATATAATAAAGATAAAGAGATAAGAAAAAAGATCAAGAGATAAGCTGAAGAAAACTAACACAATAATCCATGGCACACCATTCCACCAGCCAGGCTGTTTAATGTGATCTGACAAGTTACATGTAGGGTGCATGTAACACACAATGTTAAATATTTATGTGGTATTTCAAAGATATTTGAAGATATAATTTCAAGATATAAGGCTATTTTTTCTTTATTTAAAGAGAGGAAGAGCTGCCAAAGAAAGCAATGTAAACTTCTGTATAACATCACTATATTTGGCTATGTTGATTTTATGTAATAAAAAGATATCAGCTAGAAGTAAAAACCTGCATTTACTTATAAAACAAACATAATGTAAATAGTAAGAACTTGCATGAAACTCAACCCACAAGCATCTACCTCTAAAGGCAAACAAAGACACACTTTGGTGGAGTCTAATTACAGCCATTTGACCACAGTACAGAACGTGCCTAAACAAAGCTTTGTGCTGCATCCTGAAGGCACAAACATTAAACAAAGCTGGGAACAAACGCGGGTATTAAAGAGTCAACAAAACTCAGATGAACCCTGTGAGTTGTAGAGTCATTTATAAAGCACCAGCTGCACCTGGGACGCACTGCTGGTGTGGAGGAGAGAAGGAAAAGCCAAAGCACTGTCCAAAAGTGGCTCAGATCCAAATAAAGCACGAGCAGCTCTTGCTCTGTGCAGCACTGGGCCTGCAAGGAGCAGCCACCAGTGGTAACATAATCTGGAAAACAACAGCAAGAGTGCAAACAGGAGATGCATCCAGCGTTACCTCCCGTGGCCCCGTGCTGAGGGATCCCAGCCACGCTCATGGAAATACCAGGAGTTCAATGCACATGAATTTATTGAGGCAAGACCAAACCCCAATTGAATTACAAAACATCTTTTGCTTTATTAGCTCAGATAGAAATAGAATTAAGAAGCAACAGCAAGGCTAACCGTGTAGTTTATCTAGAAAATTTAGTTACACCATATTGAGATGTCAAAATGATAACGAGCATGGTGACTGCAGGGATTCCTGGTGCACAGGGGAGCAATCAGTCTGCACTGGGGCTGAGGTAGCAGCAAGAGTCACGGAAAACACTGGCAGCATTACCACACTGAGGTTGTTTTTGCACTGGAAGATTATTCCAGGCAAAACTGCCTCGCCACAACCACTCCGAGCAGCTGAAAAAGGAGCAGGGCAGGAGGTGGCAAGGTTTTAATTTGGAGCCTTCTCTTCCTCCTGTACAGCAGTACCCTGTTTAATACCTGCTGTTAATGCCATGCAGGCCTGCCAGTAACAACCAGATCAATAAAAAAAAGAGACAGGGCAAAATAAGCCTATTAGGCCAAGTCTCTACTCAATGCATTTTATGAGCCCGGGTTTAATTAGACAAGGTGCTCCAACTTATCACGAGCTGCTAATTATGATTAATCTATCCAATTTAGCAGTCTCTAATTAAAAACAACAGCCCACAGACCTTACCTCAATAGCAGAGTGGGAGCCTGAAGGCAGTGGGAAGGGGGTGACAGCCATCTGGTTGACTGCATCTTCACTTCTGTACAACAGAACAACACCAACAGTTGTACAACAGTTACACACCAAACCAGGGTGGAGAAACTTTTCCTTTGAGTTGGTTCTGCCCATTAAGAAAATACCCCCACTAGCAGGACAACTGCTTCTTATCAGAGTCATCAGAGCTTAGAAAATCACCTCATTTTTGCTCGGCTTCCTTTCTCCCCAACAGATCATTTCCCCCCGTGGGACCAGAGGAGGCTCATCTGGGACACACTGACATCGTGTCCTTTGGAAATCTAATTTTGTGTGGATTATCAGAGGATGGAGTTGGAGTTTACGGTCCCTACACATCTGTAGATGTGCTCACACTTAGTCTCTTTTAAAGGTCTCTACATCTGTAAACTGCTTGTTTATAGTTCCACATTCACATTACTGAAATACAATACCTGTTTTAATATAACAGATTGCTTTTTCTTTTTGTTGTTCATTTTTGTTGTGGTCTTTTCTAAAAGATTCAATGTAAAAACCTGGAAGAGATTTTATAAAATGCAGGGGGAAGATGAGATGAACACTGATTCTCCCTACATATAAAGTGAATTATTTTTCCAAAATGCTTATGATGCATGGCATCTTTTTCTCTCTCTTTAAAAAGCCTCTGAAGATGACATCTGATTACTTTGGTTTTTTGTTTAACAGCATTCTGCCTTGCTGATGTTTTTCCTCGACTGCCATTTAAACTGATTCGTTTTCTGGAATTAGCTCTGCAGTTTTTTGGCCTCTGTAAAACGAAGCCAGGTAACAGATCACATCAGTGGTATCATTTAAGGCAAATCATCACAGAACTGGGAGGGACCTTAGAGCTCATCCAGTGCCACCCCTGCCATGGCAGGGACACCTTCCACTGTCCCAGGCTGCTCCAGCCTGGCCTTGGACACTGCCAGGGATCCAGGGGCAGCCCCAGCTGCTCTGGGCACCCTGTGCCAGGGCCTCTCCACTTTCACAGGGAGGAATTTCTTCCCGAAATCCAATCTAAATCTACCCCAGACAGCTTAAAGCCATCCCCCCCCCGTCCTATCACTCCATGCCTTTTCACAAAGTCCCTTCTCCAGCCTTTCTGCAGGAGGAATCAGTGATGTTGCTGCTTTGCAGGTACAGTTCTTAGATGGAAGGAAGTGACTTCTCATGGCTCTTCCAGGTCTGATTTCTGGTCCTCTTTACTACATTCCATGTTACTGTGACACCAGCAGAACTTTTTTCCCCTTTAATTTCTGGAATAAACTACTGGGCTATTATGTGTTTTTAAACACAATTTATGGAAGTGCCTGAAAGAGAAAAAAAAATCTCATTTTGTCCCTGAAGAGTTAAAACACATGGAGCTGGCATGTTCTGATCACTGAGAAACAACACTGTGAATCAACAGCTCTCAGCCCAGCAGCGAATGGGAGTCACAGGCATTTGAAATGATAAATCCTGCAGGCAAAGGTTGGTGAATTCATTTACTTATCTTCAACCACACAGCCACACAATTCAAAGGAGCTGGCTGGGTGCTGCTCAGAGCTGTCCTGGCTCCCAGCCTCTCCTCCTGGCCCTGCTCAGAGCCTTTGCAAGAGTGAGAACCCAGGCTGGGAGCGGGCTCCTGGTGCAGAGACAGGACAGGCACGGAACCAGCCCATGAATTTCATCAGCATTTCACAATTTCCAAGTGCATTTTACCCCACAGGGCATATTGGGCAAGGACATTTTCCCTGCTCTTATCTCCGTGAGACATCGATCTCATCATGGTCGGTGCTTTTCTAACCTAACAGGGATAAATCAGCACAGGAGAGGCCCAGGGATTTTGTGATTTTTCCTTGACTGCAGAGGTTTTCCTGACAACAGTTTATGTGAAGTACAATCAGCATGAAAACCAACCCCACTCTGCAGTTCACAATGCAGGCTGCATGCTGTGCAATTAGGAGCAAACATGGAAATAAAGAGGAATATATATATTCCTCTTTATTTCCATGTTTGCTCCTAATATATATATATATATAAGCTTTTCTAAGAAATACCCTAAAAATTGCTAGACAGAAGCTTCATGACAAACTGAGGTGTAATTAATTATCCAAACTAGTTTTCACTTTATACACACACACACACACATCCCTTTGTATTTTTTTCCATCAGTGGGAAAAAAAAATCTTTATGCAGCTTTAAGTGGATGGCCATTTTTATTCCAAGCAATAAAAAAACACTTATGGTAATTCCCTGGGGAAAAAAAAAATGCAAGAAATATAAAAAACCCCAAGGTTACGCAGTGTCACAACTTGTAATCTCCCCCTGCTAGGACCCGTACATATTTAAATACTTTAATGCTGCTTCAAAGGAGAATGCTTCAAAGCAGAATCAAAGTGGGAATATATTTTAAAGTGACAGATCTAATAATAAATTGCTGTTTCTGCTCTCCACTTCCACAAGCATCCTCAACTAAAATGTGAATTTATTTATGACTAAAAGGAGCAATCATTTTCTTTTGATGCAGGGGCAGCTTAGAAGTCTGAACATCATATTCAAATTGGAGTGGCTGCAGACGAGCATTCAACACATTTGCCAACAGTTGCTCCGGAACCACCTCCAAAAAAGCTGTTCCCAGTTACTGGTGCTCAATTATTGCTTGGGGTTAAGGTGTCTAAACCTTCACACTCAAAAAAAAAAAAAAAAGGCTTAATTCCTTACTACATTTTACTTCTTTCTAGTCTAAATAGGACCCTGGGACTTTCCTCATCCTGTCTTGTAGTCCAAAAAATAGAACTCCTGATGTTTTGCTCCACCTGCACCTTTGCAGCTTAAGCAAAGACAAATACATTTATTACTGACTTGAATACCACAAAAAGTTGCTACAGGAGAAGCCTAAAGAGAGCCACAAGCAAATTTAAATCCAAAGGGAACACCCATTCCGTGCTGCAGCAGGGAAGGCTGAAGGGAAGCTGAAGTTGGGTGCTGCAAGGCAAAACCGAGAGAAATCCCAAACCAGACCCACTCAGAGGGGCAACCCCAGCACTTAAACGATTTAATTCATCACAGGACACACTGAATTGTTCTCTGGGGGCTCCTGGAAACTTCTGACTCATCAGAGATGTCCAGGTGTCCTCTGGATGCCTAAACCAAGGGAGGAGAACCTCCTGCCAAAATATCTGCAGCCACACAGCTCATCAACACTGAGAGAGCATTTGACAAACATGGATGTGGATGCTTTTTGTGGAAATACATCAAGAATCAGAAGAAAAACCCAATGGCCTGTACGAAGTTACACAAAATCTTAGAGAGAACAGAGCTGGGGAAGAAGGGAATAAATGTTTCCTCTGTAAGGTGGCACCAGGACATAAAGTCCTGCAGATCATTGAAAGCTTATCTTATCCACATCCTGCTCGTTAAGTTAAAATAAAAAGAAAATAAAAATCAGGATCTTGTGTTTCCTCAGCTTTGTCTTCCCTCTAGAAGCTCCTTTGGAAAAGAGGAGCTGCAGGAAAGCTGCACACTGAGCACACACACTGGTTTCTCCTCCAGCTGGGGCAAGGCAGGACCTTTGTGCTGCGCACCTTCCTAAAAAATCTCTCCCACAACAGCAAGAACAGTCTTGTTCTGCACTTCCTCTCCATCCACTCCCCATTACATGGGAGCCACAGGCACACAGGTATTTAAATGAACAACTAATGTTCATATAAACTGCAGCTTAGGTCATCAAAGGTTTTGAAAGAGCCCAAATTACTGAACTTCCCGAACCGCGCGCCTGTTCCCACATGTGTATGACAGAGAGGAGGAAACAGCTCTGGAGAAAACAGGAAAAGTTCAAACTTGCACACACACACACAGGGCCTGGCAAGGGCTTATTTTTAAAGCTTTCCCACATGAAAGAACCTCAGCAATCAAAGCAAGTGAAAACAGGAGCTTATACTCTTAAAATACGGCCAATTATGTAGGTTTGAACAAACGTAAAAATAATTTCTCAAGCACGGCAGTATTTGAGAGTGGCACTAAACGTAAGATGCCACTTCCAGAGGCTGTGAAAGAAGAGACAAAGTCACAGCAATGGGGAGTGTTGAACAACCCAGACACTCCCCAGTCCTTGGAGTAGAAGGATCTCTCTCCTCTGCACATCATCATAAATAACAGGAGATTACACCTGGAAGTGGAAGGAGGGGTTGGGTGACAGATTTGTGGGCTTCACAATCCCACCAGCAGGAAGCAGCAATATCAGAGCAGTGACTGCAGTGTGGGAGGGCTCAGGACAGACAACAGATGGTATTTAAATCCGAAAAATCCCTCACTATTAAAGCATTTCTCATGGTTCATCACAGCACAAGGCAATGTTCTTTCAAGGGATAAAGGTAGACCAAAGAGTGACTCCCAGGACGGAACACAATGGGAGGATGGTTTGAAATCAGTGGAATTCACTTTGATTCAAGCATTCAGCTATATTTGATCTGCTTATTATACCAACACTGAAGCACCAAACCAGATTAAAGGCAGTTAATTGAGCACAGAAAAAACACTGAATTTGCTGAATCATAAAACTCTCACTGCAAAAGAGCATTCTGATGTAAGCTGGATTTCCTACTCCAGATGTATAATCTAATTATATTGTTTCATTATGCATGTTACAGGGATGGACTTACAGCACATGAACAAAACCCACAATGGGTAGAAACACATCCTATTTTGGGAACTGGGGCACAGACACTCCTAAAAGAAGCAAGTCCCTTTCTCATATTATTACTTGGCTAATTCCTGTTGGAGAATCAGAGCAAGAATTTCAAAAGGCAACTAAGACATTACAACCCTTATTGCCCCTGAAAAAAGGAAAGTGACACTATAACTGCAAATCTTTTAGATGCTCTTAGAAGCTCAAGTAATTAATGAGACCACTGGGAAACAGGGCTGTGTTAAGACCTATATTTTGGAATCTGGCCAAAATAAACTGTTTTAAATAATCATCGTCAAGTTAATTGAGGAAAAGATGCTCATAAAGCAGAGTGAGAAGCCTTCAAACATAAGGGGGTGTCTGTGATTCTTACAACAGCTACCGAGCTGTGTCTCATCAGCAAAAATTCCAGGAAAGGGTGGGAATGCAATTGTAACACTACCTGGGTGTAAAAAAGTGTGAACAGACTTTTACAGCACACATCAGGATTTCAGCAAAAAGTCAAAAAGGCTGAGGATACCTTTTATCCTTTATCTTTGTCTAGAAAAGGAAATAAATTCGGGGTTGGAGCTGGATAATCTTTAAGGTCCCTTCCAACCCAAACCATTCTAAGGTTCTCTGAAGTTATTTAATGATAGTTATTACAGCTCTCACAGAAAGGCTTTTCTGTGCCCAGGAATTTCTGGGCTTCTTTCACAACTGATTAAGGAGTTTATGGAAACATCCCCCTGCCCTGCACATGAACCAAAACACCAGGAATAGGAAAACCTGGATGCTGTTTCCTGCTTCCAAGTGGAAAGCAGCACGCTTATCACTCAGCATCCTGCATCTCAGGGGAAAAAAGGCCTCAGGGTATCAGAGAGGGCACTTGGAATAGCCCAAAAATTCCACCAGTTTGGCTTTTATGCCCTGAATCAGCTCAGTCAGGACCTTTTTAGGCTGTGGATTGATGTGTTTCTGGAAAATTATAATCTACTCAGGTTTTTCACTGGTGAAATGAGAATATTCATATTTTTATGAACATGAAGACCAAATTAATTTCTCTCATGACTCCTGCAGTCCATGTCATTTTGCTATGGTGAGCTGTGGTGCAACGTAGCCAGAACACATCCAGAGGCACAAAAAGGCCACAGCTCATGTTTTCACTCAGCAGCACCCACTGGGGTTGTGGTGTGAGGTGGAGGAATGGGAACAGAGACTGGGCTCATGGAACACAGTGTGCATGAGAAGAGCAGATAATTCTTGTTTGTCCTCAAGATCCACATTTAAGAGAGACAGTCTAATTTGTCTTTGCTAGAACTCAACCACACATCAAAAAACAAGGGACATTATTTTTCTCCTCACATTTGGGGCAGTGCTCCAGTTACTAAGGACATCCTCTCAGTGGGAGAATTCCCTTTCTTTGCTGTTCCAGTGGCTGCCTGGGCTGAGCAAACAAACCCATCAGTTGTCAGTGCAAGGCCAAGAGCAAGGCATTGTGCTCTTGGGAAGATGAAACCAAGATTACAACCCCAGAAGCAGCCTTTAAAAGTAGAAATTGGGGTTTTTTTTTTAAACTCTGAGATGGAGACAAGAATCACACAATGGTATTCCCAATATCTATTTCTAGTATCTCTTGAATATTTGAGATAAATTTTCTCCTTGAAACTCACAATCTGGAAAGGAGATTTTTAGCTGAGAACCTACCTGGCCTTTGTGTCTCAAACATGATCCAAAAGACACACCAAGGACCTCCAGCCCATGGGAAGTGCATCTGACAGGGCCCATTCCCTGGAGTTCTGCTTGGAGCACCAGGGCAGGCTGCAAGGAGCCCCCGCTCTTGGCTTGGGCTTCCACAAAGTTGTGGTTTTGCCTCTGGAACTTCCAACCAGACACATTTTCCACAGGCAATTAAATAATGGTGAGTGAGCTGTGGGACGTGACGTTTAATTTTCAATGGCTGGGGAAAGTAACACGGGAGCTGCAGGCAAGAGCATTAATCTCCTCCAGATCCCCTGAGCTGCCAAGGATAGCAACTCATTCCTCATGGTGCTAATGCTGCTCTTCCATCATTTCTGGGCACGCTGCACCAGGCAGAGCCGTGGCAGTAAATGCACACATTTATATGCATTCACCCACAGATTATTACATTGTTCACAGGGAGGCTCTGGATGAGCCAGGAATATAAAACAATATCCAGTGTGATGTATGTGTTGGTGGGAAGATCACCTTATAAAATGGCATGGGGGTAAGTGCCCAGCAAAAGTCACAGCTGGAATTTATTCATAAATACACATCTACGAAATTCCAGCCTGTTAAAGCATGTGTGAGTCCTGGGAAAGAGGCAGCTCCTTTCCCAGACCTCCTGCCCAGGGTCAGAAGAGCAACACTTCCTGAACTACTGAGGGAATGCACGCAGGTGTCTTTAATTCATGTACAAAGAGGAAAAATTTTCATGCTTGAAGCAAAAGAAAAATGCCCACACGTAATTTTTATGCAGATGAAAGGATGTTTTAGCATATTCCCTCCCACACAATCCATCCCAGTGCTCCTTGGCAAAGTCAGGCTTCCCCTCTGTACAAACAAGCCCTTGCTCACTTTCAAAATCCTCTTTTGATGCCCACACAAAGGTATCCTTCAGACTTCCAACCAGCCTGTGCTCCATGTGCTTCATCCCTGCTCCTCTCCCAGCAATCCCAAGCCTCTGCACCACTTCCACTCTCTCCTGCCTGGCTGAACAAGCTGCCCTCTCCAAGCCTTGTTGAACCATCCCAAAGCACTTTAGGAAGCTGTGGGAGAAGCAGCTCCCAAGCCCAAGAGGAATAGCTCAAGTTTCCAGCGGACACCCCCAAAATAAGCATCCATTTCCATCAGATTTATTTTTTTTATGTTATTATGGAGAATGCTTCAACTGTTCCAAGGAGAATAGTTAGGGAAAAGGCTTATTCAGCTTCAAAGAGAACTGAGAGAGCTCAGCGTGTGCAAAGCTGGCTAAATATGTAAATATGTCATAGAATAGGCTAAAGTGCAACAAATGTTTTGATGAGAACTGTTCTTACCGTATGAAAACCAGCTTGACCTTTGATGGGGCAGTTTTAATGATTGCAGAAGCATTCTGGTGGCTTCTTCCATACAGTATCTGATTGTTTATCTGTTAAAAGAAAATGATTTTCATGTAAGTGGAAGTACACCTTGTTCTAATTTATATCACCAAGACTTCCAAGTTTACTGTGGGATAAGGAGATAAGGCTCAAAGAAAATGTGGCCTCCAAATCTTGATCTATATAAAACAGGAACCAATGCAGAGCTAATTTACTGCTATTAGTAAACCACAAATGAGAGAAATCTTTCTTTTTTTTTTTTTTTCCACAGTTCCCTCAAATGGGTTTTAAGGATTATTCCCAGATTTTTGGAAAACAACTTGATCTGAGGAGAATCAAGTAGATGTGACAACAGCACAGATGTTTAGACAGACACTCCTGCACTTTGCCTGCAGGCTCTGGCCATTTAGGAAAACTGGCTGCTAAGATGGTGCTGACTCCTCAGTTCTGCTGAAGGAAACAGGAGTGGGAGTCAGGGAGGTGAAGGACAACTTAAGGACAACTTCAGGATGTGATGCTGCCTCACTTTTGCTGTGATGGATCTCCACCTGAGCACAGCAGCAGGCACTGCTTCGGACACAAGGAGATGCTGCAGCTTTCAGGGGAAAACAGCCTGGCCACGACACGACCCAGCTGGGCAGCAAGGCCATGGCACCTGCATTGGCCAGCAGTGCTGTGGCCACAGCACCAGGGCAGTGACTGACCCCTGTGCTGGGCACTGCTGAGGCACCTCCAGCCCTGGGGGCAGTTTTGGAGCCCCCAGTCAAAGAGGGACATTGAGGGGCTGGAGCGTGTCCAGGGAAGGGAACGGAGCTGGGAAGGGTCTGGAGCCCCAGGAGAGGCTGAGGGAGCTGGGAAGGGGCTCAGCCTGGAGCAGAGGAGGCTCAGGGGGCCCTTGTGGCTCTGCACAGCTCCCCCAGGAGGGGACAGCCGGGGGGATTTGGGCTCTGCTCCCAGGAACAGGGACAGGAGGAGAGGGAACAGCCTCAAGTTACACTGGAGGAGACTTAAATTGATTGGAGGGAAAATTTCTTCATGGAAAGGGTTGTCCAGCCCTGGCACAGCTGCCCAGGGCAGCGGTGAGTCCCCATCCCTGGAGGGATTTAAAAGCCCTGTGGATGTGGCACTTGGGGACATGGGGCAGTGGTGGCCTTGGCAGTGCTGGGGGAACAGTTGGACTCTGTGTCCTAGAGGACTTTTCCAACCTAAACAATCCTATGCTTCAATACTGCAGTTTTTTCCTCCCACTCTAAATTTACAACATAATATTTACATTCACATTTGATATACCAATGCTGCTTAAAACAATAACGACAACGGAGCCCAGGAACAATTTAGTCGTGATTATAGAAGGAATTTTTGTTACTGCAGATGTTTGCATTGGATTCTGGGTTTGTGATCTTAGAAGGAGTTTTTTTTCATTCAAACAAGAGGTAACAGGCCAAGTCTTCCAACCTGGTGTGATATGGGCTAGTCAGACACATTAGGAATATTCACAAATCTTATTTTCAGTGGGTCAAAACATAATGCAAGTTCATCAGTTAAATAAGGACAGTGCAAGGACAAGAATAAACCCCCTAACACTTGATTACCGATTGGGATAGAAGTGCAAAACTTTAACCTACCAAGTCTTTTATTTGTACAAAGAAGGACCCAAGAAAGCTCTAAAAGGAAATAATATCACCATTCCCAAAGAGTTAATATGGTTCTGTCTGCAGCTGCCACTGTGGAAAAGGCAGAGCGAGAAGCAACATCCTGGGTCATGCTTCACTAATCAAACACCAATTTAAAAATCCAGTGGCAAAAATGAATGAATGCTCAGCTGCATTCTGGCTCGAAGCTCAACTTGAAATTTTCAGTGAGTTTGTTGACTTAATTTCTCTAAGTTCGAGAATAAATTGTTCACTGGGAATACTGTATGCTTTACAAATTGTTTGGGTTTAGCTAAATTACCATCAATTTTCCTAAACAGCAGACTTCTTGGATTAAAATTTATAGTCTTTACTCTGGTTAAATTAATCCTATTCACTACATGTATCAAATAGTCCAAAATTTAATTAGCTGTGAGCTGGGTCTCTAAGTTCTAATTATTTAATTACTCCAAAATGAAAGCATAATCAAAGTAATGTATCTCCACAAGGTTTTGGACTGTCCTACAGAATTATTACACCCAGCATTAATTTTTTTTTTTAAAAGTACACTTTTTATTGCAAAATAAATTAAATTAATGCTCCATTAGCTGCAGATACCACAGTGATGAGCAAAACATCAAAAGCCTACTTAAATAAAACAAAACAGAGAACATCTAGGATTTCAGAAGAAACACCATTCTAAATCTTTCAAATTAAATAAAGTAACACGTCAGATTAACCAAATAGTACTCTGGGAGTCAAAATCTATAAATCTGTGCTTTACTTTTTGCATCAGAGATTAGAAAAGAAAAACAAAGCCTCGACTAAGCAAAAGAAATAAACTGATTTAAATCAACCTCAACTCTTCTTTAAATGTCTCTTTCCATAACTCCTTGGAAAGTCAGCAGAGCTCAGAGAAAGATAAAAACTTGCTGCAGGTATGAGGTCAGGTCAGCACGCAAGTTCAGCCTTTAATGTAATCACCCATTGCTTTATGGCAGATTTAATCACAGATCCCAAATGTACTGTTGCCTTCACCTACAAAAGTTTTGGTTTACAGTTTCATGCACTGAAGTAGCAGAAAGTACAAACTCACTGAAATCCGAGCTCTTGAGTTCAGAGGAAAAAATCTCCAGGATTGTTTGCTTCTCAAACTTTAATTTGCAGAAGAGAAACATTAGATATGGATATTAAAAAAAACCCCAACCCACACTGTTTTTACTACGTGGCAGTAATGGAAATCCATAAAATTAGTATCATCTGATTTTTATGAAAATCAAGTTAAATGATACCCCAAAGCTAGTAAAAATACTGGCTTAGCTTTCTGTAATAATTATTTCTTTGTACAATGCACCGGGTTCCTTCTTACCACAGGAATTGCAGCACTTCAAGATACAACCAGACTCCCTGAAACAATGGGGAAAATTTCAAACCCTTTTTTTATCAGTCAGATTTTATATACTGAAAGCCCATAAAGTGCACCAAGCTCCCAAGTAACAAAAGAAAACATCGGAGAGAAAAAAACTAATTAGAATGTGAATTTCCCTCTCCTCACCAAATTTCTTGCTGGGCACACGTTTAAACATGTGCATCATCTAAAGTGATCAACGGACCATAAAATCCGTAAGGACAGAAAATATCCTGCTCTGAGCTGGCAGCTGATCCCTGTGGCTCCCCACCTGGGGAGTGTGGAGAAAGGACATTGGGAAGCCACAGATTGCCTGTGCCCTCCTGCCCAGCAACCTCCCCCTCCCAGCTTCACCTGCTGCCAGCTTGAAAATCACCCCCCAGACCCAGCCTGGGCTGGGGAACCTGCACACAAAGCACACGAGGAAAGGATTTGCATCCTCTTCTGAAAAGACCAGAAGGACACTGGAGCAGTTTGTGCAAAGGAACTGAGGCTGCTCCATGCCTGGAAGTGCCCAAGGCCAGGCTGGACAGGGCTTGGAGCAGCCTGGGATAGTGGAAGGTGTCCCTGCCCAGGGAAGGAGATGAACTTTAAGGTTCCTCCCGAGCCAAACCATTCCGTGATTCTGTTCTGTGATTGCACAACAAATCAACTGAGAATTAAATGCCAATCCCCCACATCTTAAAACAGAAATGGCATTTTGAGTTTGGCTGGGGAGCTCATTTACTTGGGCAAAATACTGCTGTATCTATTATATTATTACAGCATAACTTCTATTTATCTAAGCACCTTAAAATAAAATAGCAATAAAAATGCATTTAGCACAAAAGCTCTCTGGCTTTGAGCTATGACAAAAATCGCATACAGATATAAAATGTAATAATTTTCTCTCAGGCAACAGTCCAGAATGGACAACAGGCAAACTTTTACAGCCATTTTTGACTCTGAACACTGGTTTTTACTCTTTCAAGAGGTGCTGTGGCCTCACAGAATAAAACAGAGAAGGGGTTGGGTGGGGAAGGACCTTAAAGCTCATCTCATTCCAACCCCTGCCACGGGCAGGGAAAACTCCACATCCGAACCAGCACTTTCTTTCCAAATCCTACCCCATCTTCAGCAAGAGAAAGGGAGATGGCAGAACATCCCAACATCAGTAATTCAGCACAAGGGGGCTCTGAACAGCCTGGTTTATTAATAGAACTCAGTTGACTCTCTCATGGGGAGATGATAGTAATAATAATGATAATAATGATAATAGCAGGGTGGATTATTCAGTGTGAACAAAAGCTCCTGACAGGACGGGCCCATGCAGAGCTGAGGAGCAGCAGGACTGGAGGCACAGGTACAGCTCCAGGTGACCCCGCTGAGGCCATGCTGGGCACAGTCAGCCACAGGACTGAGCCCAGCCTAACAAGACACGAAGCAGTGCAGACACCTGCACTAAACCAGCACGAGAGCGAGGCAGCAGCACCACAGATGGCTCCTTTGCTTGGAAAAAGAAGGGAAAAGCAGAACTTGTGTCCAGTAAAAGAAAAAAAAAAAAAAAAAAAATCCTTCGGCGCAGGGACCAAATTCTGACCCAAGTAGTTTTCCCACGTGCATAAAAGCAGGATGAAAGGACCTTCTCCCCTCAAAAAGCTGCTTTCTCCAGCCACATACCCATCCAAAATACATCACTGAAGAGATATTAAAAAATAATACCTGACCCTCAATGTATCAAAAAATAATGCGTTTCCCTCAATGCCAGGTTGTGAAAACAAGTCAGGATCATGCCCCCAAAAGGCTACTGATGTTTGCAGAAGCTAAAAGTGAGCTGGTATTTCATTATTCAGCAAGAAAAGATTTTATGAATAAGGAGCTGAGGCAGCCTGGCAGCATCCCACATCCTTCAACTGAATCCAATCAAACTCCAGTTCAAAAGAAAAAATGAACAGGTGATACCTATCTGTCTAAATGGCCATCCCATTTACCTGAACTCCATAAAAAGCCACAGGGAATGAGCTGCACACCCTGCAGTGGCATCCTCTGCCTGAATGGAGCAAGACTGTCCAACTGGGGCATCCCAGGACAGCCCAGAAATGTGAATCCCAAGATGTGAATGCCTTCTCTTGCTGAGACATTCCAGTATTGGAAACTGAGGTGCAATTAAAAGATGCAGATGCAAACGTACTTTAATCTTGCAGTTAGGTGAGAACCAGACATGAGTTCTGACATCTCACCGCACATGGTTAATGAACAACCCACCCCTTTGTAACGCAGGATGTTTGAATTTATCCTTTCCTGTAAGGAGCTGTACTCCTGTGCCCACTGGTGGCACACCTTCAATTGGATTGCAAAGATAAACAAGGTAGTTACTAAAGTCCCCTTGAATTTTTATTTGAATCTTGGCATTTTTGAGATGGAGAATCTCACTTCCCTTCTGCCGAAGGGAGAAAAACCCCACATTTTATTTCCAGCTTAACAGGGAGAGGAATGAGAGCAACACCATCACTTTGGGAAATGCTCCTTATAACTCATGGCTCATCCATGCAAAAGCCATCCTTGAGGTACATGTGATTAATCCCAGATTTCAAGCACTTCACTTTAGATCCTCTGCTCTACACCAGGAGCTACCTATGATATGCAGAGGAAAACAGTGCCATGAGTTCTTTCAACACACCCAAAATTTAACAGTTTTCCTTTTATTTTTTGCCATTAGAATTCACTGTCAGGGACAGAAAAAAACACCATTCTGAAGAAGAAAGCAATTTTCCTACCCTACTCCATTATGGTCCAGACCTTCATACCTTTAACTCACACTTAAAATAAAATCAACTTCAGATGATGCTGTTTCTATAGCCAAAAAAAGAAAAATTGTCTTTCTTGTGCTATGTGTATTGAAACCCCCTAATTACAGAAGTGTTAGACAATGACAAATGCTCGGACAATTCTGACTATTCCCAGGGTACCCCCAGGCAGTCAAACTGCTCTTTCTCCAGTCAAGAAATGTGAAAAAATAGGTGGTTTTCTGATTGCACAGAGAGTTGCTGGAAGATCAAAGCATCACCACCCACAGAGAGCAGCAGGTCAGCAAATCCCTGCTCCTCAGTGAGAGTCCCTCTCCAAGGGGAAGATCCCCAGGGATGGATGATTTTTTTAAACCACCGAAGCAATCACAACGTGGGGAATCACTGCAAATACCACAGCAAAATGTCATTTTGCAACAGCACAAAAACCAGATGAAGAGAAGGAAAAGCTGGTGAAGGTGAAGCAAGGAGACTGGAGAAAGAGTGAAGACAAAATACTCCACTTGCTAACAAGCTCTCTTGCCTTGTGGGTGAACTTGTGCCAGACACAACTAAAGAAAATAAGTATTTTAAGTTGCAACAGATCAAACCAGATTATAGCATGAAATTTATTTTCAGGATGGGGAATATCCCTGTCATCTGTAAAGACACATATGGCAACATTGAGGGGGTTTGGGCTTTTTTTTTTAACATAAAGTGTGAATTTCCCTGTAAACCACACATGCACTCCAAGGATTGATTTACTGTCCCCTTCCTGCCTTTCAACAGCCCCTCCCCACGCAGAGCATGGGAACATGCTGAGAGCACAGACTTTGCTGACAAGACATTGCTTTTCACAGGCCAGTGATTTTTGTTTCACTGCAAACACATTTACCTGCCAAAGGCCAAGTTCTCAGCTGGCCTCACAGTTCTCAGCTGTAAATCAGCACAGCTCCTCACTCAGCCACCTAGTTCCACTTGCAGGCTTTAAATAAAGGTTCAAGATGCCTCACCCTCCCTGCACACGCTAAAGGGAACAATTACTTCGAGGAGTTTATCCCCAAAGTGCACCCAGGAAACAATTTGACCTCCAGGAGTTCATCCCCAAGGTGCATCCACAGAAAAATTTGACCTCCAGGAGTTCACCCCTAAAGAGCATCCACAGAACAATTTGACCTCCAGGAGTTCATCCCCAAAGAGCATCCAGGAAACAATCTGACCTCCAGGAGTTCATCCCTAAGGTGCATCCCCAGGAAACAATGTTACCTCCAGGAGTTCATCCCCGATGTGCACCCACAGAACAATTTTNTGCACCCACAGAACAATTTTACCTCCAGGAGTTCATCCCCAAAGAGCATCCCCAGAACAATCTGACCTCCAGGAGTTCATCCCCAAAGAGCATCCACAGAACAACTTGACCTCCAGGAGTTCATCCCCAAAGAGCATCCAGGAAACAATCTGACCTCCAGGAGTTCATCCCTAAGGTGCATCCCCAGAACAATTTGACCTCCAGGAGTTCATCCCCAAAAAGCATCTACAGAACAACTTGACCTCCAGGAGTTCATCCCCAAAGAGCATCCACAAAACAATTTGACCTCCAGGAGTTCATCCCCAAAGAGCATCCAGGAAACAATTTGACCTCCAGGAGTCCATCCCCAAAGAGCATCCAGGAAACAATGTTACCTCCAGGAGTTCATCCCCGATGTGCATCCGCCCATCCCGTCCCGCGGGGCCGTCGGGATTGATCCCAACCACGAAGATGCTCATCCTGGAGCGGTCCTTGTTGCCAGCCAGGCTGAGCCCCAGCCCATTCTTGTCTTTCTCAAGCTCAATAATGTGCAATTCTCCCGGGAGATCTGCATATCTCTGCCTGATTTTTTCTGGGGAGGTCGAAACATAAAGGGAGTTAGAACATAAAGTGATTTACGCGCAGATGTTCAACACCACGCACAAATATGCCAGAAATTTATGGCTTCTCAGCAAATAAGTGTTTTTAACAGAGGTCTTTTCAGCACAGACTCTAAAATGCCATTTGCTCTGTGTGTATCGGTCACACAGCAAAACGCAGCATCAGCTGCAAATACTGTTCACAATAAACCCACACTATTTTAATTATTTGTACAACAGCCTGGTTCCAAACCAAAACTTTTCTGAAAGGAGGGTAAACAAGGAAATTCCAGAGGCACCTTTACCTTACAAAACCTATCAAATTCAGGAAACTCTCGTAAAGTTCGAGCTGGTTAATTAACCACTGCGGGAAACTGAAGCACTTAATGGCTCAGACATTGCTGCAAGCTCACATCTCAAGGTAAAACCTTCTGCTTCTTCCTGGTGACTCAGGAATCTTCTCAGCACGCTCTGCTTAACTCGACGGGCTGATTACGCAGAGCAGATGTCAGTGACAATGGAGATGAGAGATTGCATTTTTAAATGCAGCCTCACCTGATATTAAGGTAGTTATTTGTCTTTCATCTGCATTTCAAGCACTTCTGTGACAGAGCTCGATATATTTACAAAGTTATTCGGAGCACACAGCGTGGCTGGGGATGCTGACAGGTTAATCTGAATGTCTTTTCACCACTGGCATGCGAACATCTATCACCATTGCTGGGGAAGGCAGTTCTTTCCTGTCTGCTTTCTCTTTTCAGACTTTAAAGCCAGTTTAAACCACCACCTGCACCTTCAGCTGGGCCACACATTTGAAAAAGCAAGTCAAAGTATATCCCTGTGGCTAGGTGTCACCTTTAGCAGAGTCCAAGGTGAAAGAAACTGCTGCATTGTGCATGAAAAGGAGAAATAAGGGATATTATATGTTCAACCATATCCCTGAGTCAGCAGCAGGAGCTAGATCAATATTAGCTACTACCACTCTCCTGGGGAAGCATATTTTAATAGTATGATTTAACTGCTATACTGAATGTTCCCATGACAACGAGAAAGAGGGAAAAGAGCTGGGGAAGATGAGAGGGAGGCAACCAAAAGTGAATAAAAACTGCTAAGAAGAAAGAAGATGAGGTAGAAATGTTCCTTCCACAGCTCCTGTGCCGTCAGGGTGATTTAGCTGAACATGGGACATTCCCAGTGGCTCTTCTCTCCAAGGGTCCTTCCTGAGTAATTGTTCCAGCTGCAGCAGCTCCTTGTGCCTTGGCAGAGCCCACTGGGACATGGAGAGCAGCTTCCCATCTCCAGCCCCAGCTGCACCCAAGAGAATTACCCACACTGAGAGCAATTCAGGCACCACCCAGCTCTCCCCTCGCTGTATTTACAGGCTGGCATTCTCCTGCCACGCTCAAAATCCCCAGTGCCTGAGCCTAAAAATCCCCAGGGTGTACAGTCAGGGTGAGATGTTATCCTTGGAAAGCTGCTAAAGCCCTACAGAGGTCTGCACAAAATCAGAACAAATAAATAAATAAATAATAAATAAATAACTAAATTTAAATAAATAAAAAATAAATAAAGTATAAAGCTCATTTGTTACTACTGATTATATGCCCCCCCAAATTCATGTAACTGTTATAAATAAATAAATAAATAAATAATGAATAAATAAATAAAGTATAAAGCTCATTTGTTACTACTGATTATATGCCCCCCCAAATTCATGTAACTGTTATAAATAAATAAATAAATAAATAATGAATAAATAAATAAAGTATAAAGCTCATTTGTTACTATCGGTTATATGCCCCCCAAAATTCATGCAACTGTGTTAAATGGCAATCCATGTAGCTGGTCATAACTAATGGGTTCAACATGTAATTAGAGGTGTGGTTTGCTACATGTATTTGGAAACTGTTTTGTCTTCTTAGTAACAGACCACCAAGACAGGAAGGGTCCCAAAAATGGTGTTTCTGAAAGGAAAGGAGATACAGCCACACACAGCCACACCTGGTTTGCTCACAGCACCGAGGTTTAATTTCTTTGCCCACGAGGCCCAGTGCAGACCTGAAGAGCTCTAAGACATTTGCTGCCCACCACAATTAGACAAATAACTCATTACAGCACAGCAGGGAGCTGCAGCTCACCCCAGAACAGGGCACCAGCAGAAAAGGGTTTCTCTTATTGATTGCATTTTTGTGGCTAGAACTAAGAATCGGAGCTGGAGGGCTGCTGTCCATCACTCTCTGCCACAGCTCCCTCCACTGCTTGTTGTACACGGGTAACACAGCTCACTTCTGTTTGCCAGGAGCAAGGAACATGTCCAAAGCATAATTTTAACAATTCACAGCCGGGTGCACAGACAGGAGCTGAAGGAGCAAGGAACACACACACACACACACACACACACACACACACACACACGTTTAAATGCAGTGCAGATGAAGCTGCACATCTTCAGAGACTGCCTCAAAACTCATTCCAGGCTTGCCAGTAAAACCACTAGAAATTCCCCAGCATGAGCAGCCCTGTGACACTGCCAACACACACTGCTCCAGCCTCTGCCTGCAGACAAAGTGCCTCTGAGTCCAAGAGTAAGTCTGTAATTCCATGGTGTTTCCTCCCCAAAATGAGTTTTCTCACATGGGAGAAACGCTGGCAGTTCAGAAGCACGTGTATATTCCTCTCTGCGCTGGGCTGAAACTAAGAGTGAGCTTTAGTCCTTCAACAATCAGTAGTATGGGCAACTGCCTGGGATGGGACAAAGCCCCACTAAAATTCCTGGTCTGCCCACGTTGGACCAGGTCTGGAAACCTGGTGAGCTGAATCCCAGCTGTGCCAAAATGCCCTTGGGTGAAGAAAAGATTTATCTGAGCAAAAAGCAGAGACCAGCTCCAGGGTTGGTCGCTCTATCTGTTAAGGGCTTTATTTGTTAAGGGGCTGGGTTGTTCTCTTTTTTATTTTCTTTTCTTTTAAAGTCTTCCCCGTTGCGTTATTTGTTGGAAAAAAATCCTTACTTACAACAGAAGGAAGCCTCTGTGTGGACTAAGCCCTTGATTCTAAACGATCACATTCACTTCCAAAGCAACTATTCCGTGGTTTGAAATGGCTGAGGTGGCTAAGGGGTAAAACGGAGGGAGGGAGGGAGGCACGAGGATGCTCCGTGCCAGCCCCATTTCCATCCTGGCAGGAGGCACCGATGTCCTGGAGCAGGGACAAGTAGAGACACCCCCGCTTTTAAAATCAACCCTCTCCTAGCACAGGCTGCCTCCTCCCTGGCCAACAGCAGGTTCTGGCTCTCCCTGACCCCATCTCCTGCGGTTCAGCCCTTGGAAGAGCTGTCCTGGCCAGGCAATAAATGACAACAAATTCCCAGCAGTGCTGCCTTACTCATCCAATCTGCATACAAATATCCTCTGGGCATCCAGCTGACTTCCTACAGCAATGTCCTGGTAGTTTCAGTTTGCCTCTTAATAAGGATCTCACAAGATTATTTTAAACAAGTATTTACTGCTTAAACAAACCTGCATCTAAGGCACCTTCTTTTCAACGCCTTTCTCAGCTGTTTTTTCTCCCCTCCAGCTGGTATCAGTTTTCAGCTCCCTGCTTAGGGTTGGGGAGCCAGTTAGCATCTGCTTTTGCAAAGAATTCCATTATCTGCCTTCATTACCAGACACTTTACACGAGGCAATTGTAATTCTGTTGTTGCTGCATCACACATGGGACTCGGGAGTCTCTTGTTTTGGCACTACTCGGGGCTGTTTCCACATTCGGTGACAACATGCCCATCACAACTTCTGCGAACACATCTCACCAAGGATATTTCACCAGCTAATACTGCAGACAGCTTCTCTTAAAAATACCATACAGATGTAGCACGAGCCAAAAGCACGAGTAAACGCTTTAGTGATCACTCCTGCAATGATATTTCCCAGTTATATTAGCAGACAATTACATTTCAAAGGGAAACCCTGGAAATGGAAGACAACTGCTCTCAAACAATCTACTATTATGCTGCTGCATATGTTTCCCTGCCTCAGCCACTATTCCTATTATATTAAACAGAGAGATAAAAGAAATAAATGGGGACAATATGGTCAGGATATTGGAGTTTGCACGATCTAGTACTGCAACAAATACACAATTTATCTGCAACACCAGAACCAGACACCACTTCTCAGGAAGGCAAAAGGCTCTTTAAATGACAGATATATAAAGCACTTGCAAAGGGCTGAAGAGCCTGCTTCCAAACCTGCTGAAATCTCCAGTTAAATGAGCTGAAAGGCAAGAGGTGTTGCTTTGGAAAATGTTGTCGCTGCGTGATGCAAATGAGAGTCCATCCAGGAAAGGTAAAAAGAGGGAAGAAAAGGCTCTGGATGACTCAGCAAGGTGATTTGGTTTAGTACCAAATGCTCAATATTAAAAATGTCAAGGCAAAATACAAAGAAAAAGGGAAAAAGACCCCAAAGAGAGACAACAGCTGATATTTGAATATAGAAGGTGATGCTGAGGATTTTCCATCCCTCTTGTGCTGCCTCAGATCTCTATTAGGAGCATATGCTGGCTTTTGGAGAGCTCATTTATCAGCCTGTGCTCGTTCTAATGCGTTTATCTCCCATTTTTTATCCCACAGCACAAAAGCTGGTTCCTGGCCCTTCCCAGCACAGCTCAGGCAGCAGTGCTGCAGCACCACGGCCACTGCTCCTCTCTGGGTAGTGACAGACATCAGAATGCAGGCAGCATCCACTGCACAGAGCCAACCTTGCATATCAAGCAACCAATTCCCTTCTTGATTTCACTACAAACATTAAAAAAAATTAATGTAGGAAGTCCCTTGAAAGCTAGCCTTAGAGCTGTGAGGGCAGCACGTCTAATTTACTGATTACAATTTACAAGAACCTAAATAAGCATATTGAAGGGACCATAATTGAACAAATGGGGTTTAGAATTCTCCCACTACTAATAATATAATAAGCTTACTGTTTTAATCTTCCCACTAGCCCTCTATTCAGCTCCAAGGAGGCAGACAGTTCTTCAAACCTTATCTCAAAAGTGATGCACTCATCTGTTTTCATAAGCTTTAAAGAAAAAATAGAGTATTTCTGTAATGCTTTTCTAAATTCCATTACGTCGCTGCAATTCTTCTCTCAGTGATCAGCAAATGTGAAAAATAGGGCAGTTGTATTCAAAAATCTAAATGGAAGGGCCAGAGATCCTGCTCTCCAGTCCCCCTCCCTGAGGTGATGAGGGAGGTACATCCTTGTAAGTGCTGTTATCTCCAAACCTGGGGGCAGAGAGAGTTCCCCAACTGACCCAGGGACTCAGCATCCCCTGCAATCTCCCTCTGACATCACTTTGCTCCACGTGCACCATTTGGAAATCATTTCCCGAACCTGAAGTGACGACTTGCAGGGAAAAACAAAACTCAGCATTCCTACTTTCCCTTCCAGACTTCAATTAATTCTCCCAGTTTAGAAAAGGAGCTCCATGGCCCCTTCTTCCCCAAAATACTTCCAGCCAAAATACTCCAGCGTTACTTCAAATTCCATGGGGGAGAGAACATGCACCAGGTGCCACGAACAGCGCAGGTGTGGGCTGCACACCCTGACAAGTACAGCTCACCCGACCTCAAGTGAAAAACAAGCAGGCATTCAACTCTCCTGAGACAATATTCTTACCCTAAGCTGAAGATTCCCTCTTTTCCTCTCGTTTTGTGTGAAGGATTCGGGCTCTTATTTGGGATCTCCAAGTTTCTTCTCGTTGCTCCCTCCAGCTCAGGCTCCAATTCTGTTTTGCTCCTCTCGTTCTCAGATAACAAAAGGGAACTTTCCTGCTCTCCCAACGCTCTCCTTAAATCCCACTTGTCCCTCACAGCACTTTTCACAGCGGAAGGTGGAAATTTCTGCTGGTGCTTGTTAACCCATCCAGGAAGAAGGGGATAATGAGAGCCTCCACAATCTGATTCAAGTACCATTTCAGCCTGCTCCCCTGAGCAGGTGGCATTTAGAAACTGTTACCATTAATTACTTCTTCCTACAATCAAGGGAACCATCACACCCCCAAAGACAACAGCAGAGAGAAAAGTGACTGAAAACCAGGGTAACTGTGGTCCATAATATCAGAGAGCACCTCCAGTGCTTGCACCATTTCACACCAACATTTTGCACAAATGGGGATTTTACCAACAATCTGTTTCCCTTATTCAGGCCCAAAGCTTCATTCTAAGGCTGCACTTCCATTACACCACATTTAAGTCCTCCAAGGAAGAGATATTGTATGTTTTTCTTTTTTTAATCAGATGAGAAGGCCTTGATGAGTCTATTCACGCCCATGTTTATCCAGGATCTCTTAAAAGGAGATTTAGTGGAAGTGTGGTAAATAGAGCATCCCGATGCTAATAATTGGTGATTATATGGGAATCTGCCTTCCCCTGCACACAATCCTTCCACTCACTTGCCTTCCAAATGATGCATTAACCCCCATGCAAGCACTTGGGTTTCCTCAGAAGTGACCTCCTCTGGGTGCTGTGCTGTGGCAATCAGTGATTCACTGGAGCTGGGCTGGGAGTGCCCCTGCTCCAGCTGATGCTCCCGAGGTCCTGCAGGCTTTGGAGGAAAGCACTGGCAATTCTGGGAAACTGGGTGTTTCCTCCAGATAGGAGACACGCTGCTGGAGCATCACACTGCCACTGCTTGATTAAACACAATCCAAGAGCAACAAAGACTTTTCATTGTCCTTTTGATAAAACACACTGTGAGGATACAAATGGTGATGTGTAAAAATATATCACGTCGTGGTCACGCCTGGGCCACGAAATGCCAGACTGAAGGCATTTTTGAGTAATTAAAACCTTAAAATGGAGGTATTAAAGGTATGAGTAATTAAAACCTTAAAATGGAGCTGTCATTGGAGGTAGGCTACTGTAGATCCCATTTTTAAGAGAAAAATCCCATGAAAACACTCAAGTGTGAACATCCCAATGTATTTTGTGGCACTGTGCAGCTGAAGTCACTCAAAGCCAACACCCTGCAGTCTCCAGAGCTCCCCAGCTCGGGAGCATCCTGGAGATAAGGCTCAGTTATCTCTGCTGCAGCTCCCCGAGGAAAACAGCCTCACACAGCTCCCTGGGAAGCCTGGGTGTGAGAACAGGGCAGGAACATCAGGAGAGACTGCAAAGTCCCAGGGGAATTCCAGCTGTCACTTGGCACTGAGCATCAGGGATCAGAAGGATGCACCAGCATCAGGCTCCCAGGGGCCGCCGCAGACGATGCTTTAACGAGGCCTCTCACAACTCAGCTTTGGAGAATATCTCCCAGCTGGGACAGAAATTTCTTTCCTGACCCACTCTCACAGGATCTCAGGAGGTGGGAAGGACCCACAAGGCTCACCCAGCTCCTGGGAGGAGCAGGTTTTCTGGCTTGCTCCTGCTCACTTTGCTCTGGTAGGATCTATGACCCGTTCCCTGCGTTTGGATTTGAAAGCTTCTCCTTCATTTGATGTGCCTGAATATTGGGAATTCTAATCCATTGCCTTCCCCACTTGGGCTCAATGCGAACAAATGAATATTGTGAACATTTAAATTCTTCCTTTCCCTGACAGGAACAATGCAAGTTGATCCTGACAGTGTTTCATCTTTAATAATGATGTTCCCACAAAGCGACCAGCACAGCTATTATCTTGGAATCTTTCTGCATGGAATCTAATTAAAGAGAACCGTGTCAGACTCTTGTCAGAAACTGAGAATTTGTTGCCTAATGAAGACTTTTAGGGGCCCAGTGATAAGTAACTGCAAGAGGCAGCACAGACAACACCTCTCAGAAGTCGAGGTGACGAGACATTTCTCGCTTAGTGATTTATTTAATTCAATTAAGAACCTGCAGTAAGAGCCTGAACCTCCTCTATCTGGAGTGGAACTAGAGAAATTTGGATTTAACAATAAAGACTTCTTGAGCAGCAAACACAGCCTGTGTTGATGAGTCCAAAGATCTACAAAACATTCTCCAAGGAAGGTCTGCAGGGGAACTGCCGCGTGTTGTGAAATGCAGGAAAAAACTCAAACAATGTAAAACTTCACATAAAATCAGAACAGTTGCACTAACAGGCCATAAAAATAAAAAAAGGCTAGGGAGCTGGTTGTGGAAGAGGAGGTGAAGAGGAGGAAACGACACTGGGCACTGGCATAAGAGATGGTGGAGAGTCCCAACCCTCTTTTGCAGTGGCAGCACAACCCTGTGACAATGACAACATTAAACTTTTGCATTCAAAACCCCCACCCCAAAAGTCTTAAGTTTGCTCGCACAGCAGTTTCTAAATATGCTGTGACAGTGATTAAACAGATTAATGCTGGATGAATCACTGGGGCTGTAAAGCCTAGGAAAATGCCCACGGAGCTGGGCTGGGAATTACAGAGAGCGCCTTAACAGCAAGAAGCCCCACAGAAGATTGATCATGATCAGCTGCTTCAGCTGTGAATTAATTCAGTGGCAATCTTAATGATAAATTTTAATCCTCTTTACTATTTTTAGGTTTTGTTTTGCTGGAGATTGATTGTAACTGTCAAGCTAGTTACTACAAAAACAGATTTACTTGCACCAAAATACTATATTAACATTGCACGTTCCTTTTTTTAGGCCTACTATGGGGAACTAAGTATTTTAAGTATATAAATTAGCTATATAAACATTTAAGGAAATATAAAATTTGTGATACATTTGGTCAATTAATTAATCACGTCAGATATTGTGAAGAGCTCTGCTTCTATGCTTTATATTTTTCCTAACAACATATACTGTCAGCATTTGGACATAAATGAGAACGTAATTAAAACACAAACAACAGCTTCCTAACAAAAAACACCGCACACAAACGTGCCAATAATAATTAATACAAGAAAAAAAAAAAAAGTCTTTACTGCCACGTTCTCCTTTAAAACTGGGGCGTTTAACAGAAGCATTGTTAATAATGTTAATCATTGTTAAGAAGATAATGGCGGCTCTGTGGTGATCAAACCTGGTTTTAAATGGCATAAACCCCCACTTTGCCAAGGGCTCCCTCTCGTCTGTCTCTGGGTTTCACACACAGCTCGTTGTGCAGTGACCTCAGAGGAGGCTCTGCCACCCCGCCACGGCCACAAACACTTCCACAATTCTCCAGCTGACAACTCTCAGCTTCACACTCCCAGCTTTTATTCGCAGGCCAGCAAAGAAAAATATCCTCTCTCAGCCCCTAACAAGTTGCTCAGGTTTGATAAGCTATTTTCACTCCCGCTGAAGGAGTTGTGGGGAGAAAAGCTCTTTGTTTCGGGCTGCTGAGGAAAAAGGCAAAAGCTGGATTTTTACTACGGTCAGTGCTGGGTCCAGATTCCTCTCAATTCTCTGGGTGCACACATACTTTAAATGAAAAAAGCTATTCAGGAAAATTATGCTAATGGGTTAGAGTATGCTCAGATCTCCATGCAGATTGCCTTTTAAAACTTCCAATGCGTGCTAAAAGCAGAAAATGTTTGATTTAAATGAAATGCAAAGCCAATTTAAATTAAAAAGCAGCTAAATATTAAAAAAGCTGCATATCTAGCTTTTAGAGGACATGAGGTGACAGCGAGTTCAATTATGGAAAAGACCTGACCAGCCCCACAATGCTGTTTAGATGTTTTATCTCCTCTTTTTTTAAATGTAGGCAGACATCAGTATCTTGTTGGGTTCATACCTGCTCTATTTTCCATGAAACTTATTACAGCTCCTCAAACATTTACGAACTACCTGACCACTTTGGAGCTTTGTGCTATGAAATTGTACCTGAGTCATCAGGCTTTGTTTAGGTACAAACCTGGGTTTCCCAATGTCATGGCTCGCCTTTGATTGCTGAGGTAAAATGAAACACGAGTGAAAAATTTGATTGCTGAGGTGAAATGAAACACGAGTGAAAAATTACTGCGACACCTGGCACTGCTGCAGATTCCTGTGCCTTGGAACAAAACAAATGCACACCTACAATCCCACTTCGAAGCCTCTTCTGTTCATAAACACACAATAATCATTCTTTTGCTAACAATAATCATTCTTTTGCTATGTATTTCCATTTCTTCAGCTATCGTGTCCCCGTTTATGGTGTCTAATGTGTTAATCACAGCCCAGCAGTCTGATTTTAGATCATGTTTTAGCCCAGCAGAAGTCCCAGGAGAAGTGGAGATGAAGGAGAAGGTCCTTCCTCCCTCCTCTGTCCAAGTCAGCTCTCATGCCAGACTCCTGGAAATCCACTCCTCCTTCCTGGAGGAGGTTTTCAGTAGAACATTAGAGAGGATGGCAAAACGAACACTTCTCATGTAAATAAACTACTAAAACCCAAACTTCCAGGCTGAAAACACACTGCTGGATTATGGCTGTTATTCCAAAAGAGAAAGGCACCAACTAAATAAAGAGTTCACTCAAAGGTCTCTTCTTAAAATGGGACAGCCAGAGTTTTAGGAAGAATTTTCAACCGTTTTAGGTGACATAAATTGAAAATAAGTGGGCACCCAGTGCTAATGAGAACACAGATCTTCTTCTAGCATTGCAAGTGTTGGTCAGGCAGCAACTTCTGCATTCACAGCTGCCAAACTCCTCTCCCATCAAGTGAGGCAGGGGAACCTGGACAGAGGAATGGATAACAATTCCTCTCCACACAAACCCCCCTCTGAATAACCCTGTGAAATCATAAAGCAGTTGCACGCTCTCCCTAAATAAGCCATACATCTTATTTAATCAGCTGTCCTGAGAGTCTATAGGAGAAGTTAATCAGGTTTGTGCTGCACTTATGACATCATAACACTTGGCAGATTTGATTAAATAAAACAATATTTTGTATTAGAAATTCTATTCTGATTATTTTTAAGCTCTCCAAAGGACAGAGCCTGGCAGACCTGTTTTCTCTTCCACAAAAGAATAAAATAAAAGTGCCAGGTCAGACACCTTTCCTTCAAGTAACAGGTACTAAGCAAGGCATTCATATTTCTGCAGAAGAAAAATTGTATCACAAAGAAGTGAACAGAGTATTTGAAGAGATGATTTCTTTTTTCTGTTAGTACCAAAATATGTTATTAGACAACAAATAGCTTCTCTTCTAATGTATTTAATGAAATAAAGATATTAATGCATTAAGCTTTGGGCATTTTTGAAATGAACACAATTATAATCAGGAAATTGATGATGTATGTGAGCAGAGACTTGCAATATGTCAAGCACTCTCTCTTTTTCCTTCTGGCAAAAGAAATCCATCTCCAAGGATTAATCCAGGAGGAAGAACTAAATGGATAAACTTTACTATATTAAATAGACTCACTTTTTCCACTCTGACTGGAGGAGGAAATCAACTAAGAGAAAGTTAAAAATAAACGCCTGAAGGAAAAGTAAGAGTGGGGTATGGTAATTTTTACTGTAATTCTTTTGGCTTGATATTCAATTTATTTTTTTTTCCCCCCTCTTATGGAATTTAGTCTTCAAATAAGATGATTCAGATGCACCCCTGACTTACTCTTCAGTAATAAACACTGTCTTTTGGGGAAGCTGGAACTCTCTGGGTCCTGCTTTCTATTTTATTTTATTTTTAAATTTACATGGCCACCTGTCCTCTGGGAACTGTGGCGTGGAGCTCCACAAGTCTGAAGGTGCTCCGTGTCTCTTATCACAGATGGCCAAGCAAGACATCCAACAGATGGCAACCCACCAAAGAGATGCCAGGGCTTCCCAAGGGCAGTCCAGGGGTCATGCTCCAGTGTTTATTAATTATATTTTAGTCTCTTAATAGAAATTAAGCTTAGTTCTAATAGGGTAGCTAACTTTATTCTGTTTTTCCACAGGAGCACAGCATATGCAAACAGCCCCCGTGCAATCCAAGCTCCTGCCCCCAAACCTCTGGACTGGCAGCAAATCTCATGGTTGGGCAGGGGTCTCAAAGGGGCTATAAAAAGTTCATGAAAATAGGCAGGGGAGAAACTTGGTAAGTACCCTGACTGGGGCAAAGGCTTCGGTGTGAGCTCACACTTTAATAAAGTCAGAGAATTCTCTCGAGGGAAAGCCTCAGGAAGGCTCCAGCCACAGGAAAAGCTCCAAGTGGAGCTCACACCTTCCTCGACACCCAAGCCAGGCAAATGGGAGACACAAATCTGCAGGAATCCAAGTTCATTAGCTGCAGTACTCACGGCACCTCTCTCACGCCTCTCCCCGTCCCCGCGCCCCTGTGCAAGGCCTGCCCATCCCCACCCCCATCCCACAGCATCCCTCCTGCACACACAAACAGCAGCCACAGCCTTCTGGCCCCAAAAGGCTTTGCTGAGCTCCCCATTCCTCAAAAAGTCCCTTCCCACCTCTTTCCCAGCCCATGCTCATACTTGCAGAGAGCCCTCCTTGCTCCCTCATCCATCGCATCCCTGTCTCATCCCATTTTTAACCTTTCCACTCTCCCCCCAGCCCTTCAGAGATCACTCACTAGGCACCACGCTGGCAGGCTGGTTCCTGAGTGGCTTTCTGCCCTTTAAAAAACCACATCTTCTATACAAACAGTATTTTAGAAATCACATGATCTACACTTCTAACAACTCAATCCTGAAGTGAACTCTTGCTCTAAAATTACACTTTAGACAATTTACATATTTAGACAATAAATAGTCTAAATTACATATTTAGACAATACAAAGTATTGTATACTTAAATCCATTAATGATGCACAACAAAGTGATACTGTATTAATCCTTAAATAGTCTGTCATCTCCCTAAAAGAATAACAGGTTACAAAATGGATGGAGGAAATTACAGCCAAACCTCATGCGTTTAAACCAGATTGTTTTGCCAAACACCAGAGAAAAAAAAACAGTTTCTGGTTCAGAACCTTGCATGAAGGTTTATAGTTCAGTTCTGCAGGTCCAGGCTGAGGTGAGGCTGGCACAGGGAGCAGGAGGCCAAGCACCAAGGGAATCTCATCCTTCCTCCTTCCTCTGCTGAGGCTGAGCAGTGGCTGCACCATGGAGCAGACCCAGCTCTGGCAGACACGTTCCAGGACCATCACACGCTGCAGTGATACAGGCTGCACACTTTGGTGATGTTTCAGCACACAGGGAGTGCTGTCTGCTCCCGGAGCACCTGGAGGGATGGGGGCCCAGTAGCACATGGCCTCTAAAAGCCATCTGGGAGGTGAGATCCCTCTCTGCTCTCACAGCACAGTGTTAAGAGCCAGAACTTAGCTCCACGTGCGAGTGCATGCACCAGAAAATGCCCTGTGCCTTCCCACCCCCTGGCTTTTCCATTCCAATCCCTCCCAGTTTGGGTACGTGGCTCATCACTAAGTAACACTGCAAGTGTGGGAACTTATCTTCAGTATCTTGCAATATTCCCAGGAGCAGCACACCATGGAAATCATGATTTCTCACCTCACCCTAAGGAGTGGGAAGGAAGTCTGTACTTTTCTGGACACACAGAGTTCAGAATACTATACAAGCATAACATTTACAGGTTAACAAATCTACTTAGGCTTACCATTCTGAAATTGCAGAAAAAAACCACCAGAATTTATAAATCTGTGACAATTAACCTGCTTGTTTTTCAGTTAAAGGGACACAAAACCCCTCTGAAACTACTTAGAGCATTGAAACAAAACAAAAACCCCACTGTCCAAAGCCCCACTTAGTACCTACAAAACAATCACAAATGATCTGGCAAAGTCAAAGTTTACCACTCCCAGCTTCAGACAACATTTCTAATTCACCTGCAGCTCTGTCCCCTGGCAGTGGAACACTCATCACCTGAGCAGGAGGTCTCAAATTCTAATTTGAATTCTAATTCTATTCAATTCTAATTCTGTTGCTGCTGCTGGGATGGCTGCTGGCTCTGTGCTGGCCTGTCTGCAGGAAGCAGAGAAGCAGGGTCCTCCCCCACTCTTGTCCTTCCCCCAGACCATGACCACAAACAGTCCCCTCACCTGTCCTGTGCTCCTCTGGTACCCTCCTGACTCACCAACCCCACTGCTCCACTCGGCTCCCTTCTCCCTTCCATCCCAGATCAACCCCAGATCCAACCCCAAACCTACCCCCGATGGATCATCAACTCTACCCTCGGATCTTGAGCTCCAGCTGTGGATGCTGGAGCAGGGGGAGGGCAGGGCAAGCACAGGGCTGGCAGCTCACAGCACCAGGAGCCCCTGACCAGTGGTGCCTGTTGTGCCATCTAGGTGCTGGAAAGCCCTTCCCATTCCCCAGGTGGCCTGGATTAAGGGAGGTGCTGACCTCATGCCTCTGGGGAGCAGAGCCCCATCTCTGCCCAGCCCCAGCAGCTGAAATTTGCTGTTTCCTTGATGACAGAATCAGGGTGTGCTTTGGGTTGGAAGAGACCTTAAAGCTCATCTCATTCCTGCCGTGGCCAGGGACACCTTCCACTATCCCAGGGTGCTCCAAGCCCTGTCCAACCTGGCCTTGAACACTTCCAGGGAGCCAGGGGCAGCCACAGCTTCCCTGGGCAACCTCAGATTATAACATTTCCTCCAACAACTTTTTGGGGAAGCAGAGAGAGAGAGAGAAGCACAAGCCACGACCTCCAAGCACTGATGAAGAAAACACACATGCACATCATCACGCTGATTATAAAAGGCTCATTATCGCTGCTGGGGCAGCAGAAAGAACCACCTGCCCTTCAGCCAAGCTGCCACATCTCCTCTAAAGGAAATACAGCAAAAGTGTTCTGAACTTGGTGATAAAATAGAGATGCTCATTGATGCAGCCAGCACACACACACACACACACAAACACACACACAAACACATCTGCATATTGATTTCCTTCCTAATGTCTTCAGCTTGCGATCAGTTTTCAATACACACATGGCCACTACAAGGCATAAAGCAAATTTTCACCGGTCTGTCACAGTGTACTGTAGCCAGCACACCTACAGATAAATACTCTGGATTGCTCTTTAAATGCCACCTACCCTGATAAAGAGCAATTACACACCTGCTCAAACTGATGAGCCGCCCCTAAGCCAGGACAAGGAATAAGGGAGAAGCAAGTCTTCAGACTGAGAAGCAAAAAATCATTTCAACTCTCTCCTGACAGTTCAAGAAGTGATTCTGGACAGCTGCCTCAATTGCTGCAATACTGTGCAAAACTAGGTAATGTCTGTAAAGAATAAAATTATTGCCATTTAACATTTTTTATATTTCCTTTCTGTTAAAGCCTTACTTCCACTACGTATGGGGAGCAGCTACTGCTTAAACCGAGCAGACCATTTTGCTACAGAGCTATTATGCAAATAATCTGTTCTGTATTCTAACTAGGAGCAGTGCTGTGCTAGTCTGGGCAAGGCATGAGGCACTGTGGAGTTTTCTTTTTAATTTTTTTTTTTCCTCTGTGCACTGGAGCAACATCATTTACTGTGGTAATGATGAAAGATATCTTCCCATCTAAAAATCAGGTTATTAGTCAAGAATATAAACACATAACCACCTTTTACGAGCTGGTGTCTGCCTTTCACTTATCCATTTAAATATTTACATCCTTTTAACATATTCTTAGTTGCAAGTCACTGCAGTGATATTAAGAGTACTTTGGTGAGAGCAATATATAAAGACCTACTTGGATCATCCTCTCTTAGCAAGTTTGTACCTGTGTTTACAGATTTATACCACAGACATTATCTTCTAGCTGAAATTACTTATCTGTGGCATCGGAGCGAGATCAAAGATCCCAAACAACATCAGCCACCTGCACCAAGCCCCAGACAATGTAATAACCTTATAACATGAAATCAGTGTATTTCATGCCGAGCATTTCAGTGCTATTCTCTGGGTACCTGGCTGGTGTTGGAAGTAAAGATCTTACCTAAGAACAAATGCAATCTCAGGCAATATTTAAAGATTAGATTATATTTCACTGCAAATAGCTCATTTGTTTACTATCACATTGCTTTATTCCTGCTTTGCCTCTTTCTACCAAGAAAATGCTGAATATTCAGTTTAGATTCCCAGCAGCTTTTTATTCTAGTCTAAAAACATTTACCTAACACATTCTTAACAAGCAAAGTGAAGAAAATTCAGCCATCTGTCTCTGCATTACAATAACAGTTATGGAAGAGTAGATTATTCTATACAGCAAGAAATTTAATGCTACAAATTCTTATACTTTAAGCACTGTGTGCTCCAGTCAGTTTTGTATACAAGAATGTTGAGAACTGGCATACACAAAAGCAATGTTTTATAAGCAAACACAAGAGAAAATATTTTAAAGATATTAAATGCATTCAATATTCCAATCATGCTATATGTCCATGCTTCAAACTGAAGGAGAAAAAAAAAAATAAAAAAAAATCTCTGCTATTATTTTCTTTCTCCAGCACTTCACTAGTTCTAGATTATCACTAAAAATGCTTAAAAATGACTTGCTGGAAACAAACACGACACAGAGATAGATGAGAATCCTTACCTGGGAAACCCCCTTGTACCATTGCTGTACCAGCATGTACTCAGGAAATCTGCATTCCTGACAAACATTCAGGGCTGTAAGCAGCTCAAATCCTCATCACACACAGGCTCAGGGCTTGTCTTTCTTCTGACGACCTTGGGCCTATTTGCCTGAGATTTTTCTCTCCTTAAGGGCAAACCGTCTGTCTGTTTCTATTACGAGATGCCATCAATTATATTAATTTCGGGCTGCCCACAAGCTCCCAGTTACATCTGCCAGCAGAGGAGAGCTGCCTATGGAAGCATGCAGGGGAGCAGCAGATCCCTGGATTCCCACATCTGACCCACGGATGCTCCCAGCTGCTGTTTGTGCTCTGCCAGCATCCGAATGACATCTCCATCCCCAAACACGAGTCACCCCCAGCGTGTCTGTGTGGCTGGCAGCTGCAGGTACCTTCCTGCTTAATGACCCACTGCGTGGCAAAGGAGCAGTTAATAATCTTATTTATCTGAGCATCCTTTTTTCCTGAGAGCTACAGGGGTTAAAAATTAATTTCTCTCCCACAGCCGGCTCCGTTAAATCCGTTATTCTCCCGACGCTGCAAATCTTGCAGTTTCCCAACACTGATATGTGCTCGTGGCATAGGGTTTGCTTGTTTTGTTTTGGGTTTTTTTTAATGTCAGAAAACAAAACCAGTCTGTCATTATAAGCATAAAAAGGCTCAAACTTCATCATAAACTTGTGTTTTGTTGAAACCCCAAACAAGCAATATTAGTCTCGCTGCAATGAATGCTGAACTGAAACACTGAAAAGACTCAAAATCCTTCATTTAGTAATTAAAAAAAGCAAAGATAAAATCTCTCTCTGAATTTATAAACATACTTAGTTGTTTTTGGGAAGTCCTACTAATTCTCTCTTCCAAAAGCTACATTTAAAACAACTCGAAATACTCAGTTATTTCGTTAATATCATTAATTTGTTCATTTTTAAAGTTCATTGTCCTTCCTTTAGAATATGTCTCACAGCACACACACAGCCATCTGTTCAGTGCATTATGTCAAGCACACAGTAAAAAAACCACAAGAAGTCCCAGCTGCAATTTTACTATTACTTCATCAAAAATGTAATTTCCTCTCGCAATACTTCATCAGATGATAACTGTGCGTGTGATTCACAAAGAGAGTGAAGAAACCAGCCCAATAACAAAACCCCAAATGAACCCACAAGCTCAAAGTGCAGTGACACCACCTCCCTCATCCATCCCAGGGTGGCAGAGCAGCTCTGTGGCTCTGCCCAGCACGTTCTGGATCTGATGTTAGGGCTGGTTACAAACCCCACGTATTTCAGCTAATTATGGGTCAGAACAAGAATGGGAAAAGAAGATTAGCAAGCACAGAGTCACATTAAATAGAGATTAACACGGAGCTGAAAAATGAAAGTCTCTGCTCTATTTTGTCTAATCCTGGCTCTTGCCTGATCTAAGGAAATCCACCGTATTAAACACGCTTGGTACTATATTTAAGAACATTAAATCTTGCAATTACTACTTTTGTAATATTTTATTTTCATAAAGCTTGAAGCCTTTTTCCAAGCTACATCTTCCCTCTGAGCATCATCTGTGTTTGCTGTTGATTGCAGTGACACCTATTGGAGAGGCAGTGTTTGGCTGCACGAGCTGCCTCCACTGAAGATCAACATTTTCAAGTGATCCCCCCCAAAAATGAAAAGTAAAAGTTAGGATTGCCTTTCCTTTGTTTCAGCACAACTTTGCATAAACCAGATTCCAAACAGTGAGATACCCAGGAATTATGAGTGGGTTGGCTTTTATTTAGTCATTTGTTAATAATCCTGGCATTTTCCCAAAATGCTGATCATGGTGCCATCCTCGCCCACAGCAGTGCACAGACACTTCCAGAGATTCTGTTCCTGCCCACCCCATGAACCTGACCATACCTTCCTCAAAGTCTGAACTGGACTCCTTTTTTTTTCCATCTTTTATTTTCAATGGAAGCCACTCTGCTCTCGCTGATCACAGACATCACTGGCACCTGGATGCTGCTAAAAGCCTCAGGTGCGTTAAGAGCTGCCCAGTCCCATCCCAACCCAACCCTCCTGCACCCACAGATTATCACAACAGGGAATCACAGAACCATGGAGTGGTTTGGGTTCAAGGGACCTTAAAGCTCATCCAGCCTGGCTTTGGACACTTCCAGGGATGGGGAATCCACAACTTCTCCATGCCAGGGCCTCTCCACCCTCTCAGTCACAACGGCAAAGTCAAAATACCAGAGAAGTTTTAGAATTTCTTGCTCTAGCAGAGGAACCACTGTTCCTCAAAAAAGCATTTTAGGAAGATAAATCCTCATGCTTTCTTACAGCTTCATTGATTTCTACATTATCTAGAGACAAAATAAGAGGAAGGGGGCATTATTATCCCCTTATTAGATACAGTTAAATGTCCTTGCAGACAGGAAGTCTGAGCACAGCAGTAGCTTAGTGCATTATCCAAGCCACCTTGCACAAATTTCTTATTACCATTTATTTTTATTATTTTAGACTTATTTGAAACCAACCAGATCGATCTCAGTCAACTAACTGACAAAACATTCCACTAAAAATGTAACAGCAATTGAAATTAAGGATTTCAAGTTCTTTCAACAGCTGTCCTTTCAGTTTTTCTAGAATGGTTTTTCAGCTCTCTCCTATCTTATTTATGTTTGCTGCAACTCGGTCACGAAAGCATATCCAAATTGTACAGCCAGGAACTCCCCCAAGGAAAACCTCACGAAACATTCCATTCCAAACTGCTCTGCCCATCCATTTCCTCTGCTTCTTTTTACTACCAACCCCTCATTATGGCAATAAGCCACCACGGGGTGCACACAAGTCCATTAGCAGGTTCTTGGGAGCACACCTCCAGCCATCCCCACTCCAGGAAAACACACCAGTGCCTACTGATGCCTGCAGCACAGCTGCTCCCAAGCACAAACAGCTCCTTTGTGTGCTCTCCCCTCCTTTTACTTGGTTTGATTTAAAAAAAAAATAAAAAAAAAATCCCATTCACAACCCGGTGTTTTACAGATTTGGGAAGTCTAAAAAAAAAANAAACCAAAATAACAGAAATAACAAAAAAAAAAAAAAACCAAACAAACTCTTTCTCCAAAACAGGCTCTGCCACGGGCAAGTGTGGGAAGGGAAGGCTCCAAACCTGTGTTGTAATGTTTCAGGTCTGGAGGATGAAGCATTTTGAAAGCTCCTTTTGCAGCAGGATGGACACGCTGCAAGTTGTGCAAAACTGTTTCCACGCATAAACTGAAAGCCTTGAAACAGCAGCCTCAAAGCAAAGGGAAAACAAAACCCACACACAGGGTTAGAGCTGGGTATGCATAAAGATTTGGCAGTGCCACTAGAGGAAGAAATAAAACAAGAGGAAATACGACTTTCAACTTGCCCTCTAAGTCTAGGAAGAGCCATCTAAGAACTCAGGAAATGATGTTGGAAGTACTGGAGGCATGAAACAAAGGAGAAGCAGATCTGAAACCAAAGGGCCTTGGGTGCAAGAGTCACATTTGAAAAAAAACCAACAAAACAACAAAACACCTGCAATTTTAAACTTCTTAAACCATAGAAACACAGAGGACACGTCTGGAGTTTCTCTAAACCGAAAATTACGTCACAGTTCTATTCCCAACAAGGATTTGCCCTCTATGGATCAAAACCAACCCTTGGAAAGGAAAGGGAGAACCTGTACAAGAAATGACTGCTTGTTCCAACAGGTCAGCAATGAGAGCTACAGTTTCAGCAGTGGGGAAGCAGAAATACAAGGGAGCACTGCCAAAAGGCAAATGGGTTTAGATTCTAGGGGAAATTAAATCAACACCAAAAGGTTATTCAGCCACTTTAATGGGAAAGCAGACAAAACATGGACACTCTGAGGCAGTACGGATGGGAGAGAAAGGAAAGAAAAAATTCTGAGATATGGCAGGTAGACTAACAATGCTCTGCTTTTTCAGTCTGGGGAATGATGGAGGATCTGGAGACAAAAGATGAGAGGGAGGGTTGAAAGAAGTGATAAGCAAGGACAAAAAATGTCAAGCAGAGCAAATAAAGTATTTCTGGAGTTTGAAAGAGATGAGCAGGTCCCTGATACTGCAGCTGTGTTAATAAGAATGCTAAAAAATAAAGTAAAATCCATCAGGAGCAAAACAAGAGGACAGGTTTAACAGCTGTCCCACCTCAAAATGCCCTCTAAGGCTTTTCATGCTGTGACAGAGATTGAGAACTACAGGAAGCAAATAAAGGAGAGGTTATGAAGTGAATTTACCTGGGCTGACACCACATCTTCCTTTTGCACACCTTATCTTCTAAATAAGGAAGACAATAAATCCAGCTCTCCTGTTGATATATGTTTAGTTAAGGTTCCAAACCCAGTAGAATTAGTTGGGTAAGTGGGTAAGGAACAGAGCAATATGAACACATAAATGGGCAGTTAAGTAAGACAAGCTCTTTTCTGGGTTGGGATTTCTGGGAAAGGTGCTCAAGAACCAGGACAGAAGTTATGAGCATCAAGTAGTTCACAGAAACAACACTGTACTGTAATTTGCAGAGAAAACTTTGTTTTTGAAGTGATCACAGAACAGGGACTCTGTAAAAGCCCATTCCACAGCTGCCAAGATGCTTAATGTCATTAAGTACAGTTGAATCATTTCTAACAAGCTTTTTACTGCAAGGGCAGAGGCACAAACTTAGTTTAAGCTTCCTTGGCCTGTTTTATTTTTAAAGGAACAGAATGAGGTGAGGCAGAATATATCGCTGTTTCCCAAGATTCACGGAAAAGATGGCTACAGCAAAACACTCAACCTCAGCCAGCAAAAAGGAAAGAGAGGAGATTCCCCTGAACAGATCTGCGTGCTGCTGCCAAGTCTGGTAGGATTGATGAATTTAATATCAGCAGCAGCTTTACCTTTTCAGCTTCCAGCCTCAGCCAGCAATATCATTAGGGATGGCAGGAGAGCTAAAAAATGACCAAGCCCATGAATAAGGAATTACTTCTGTGCAAAGTATTAACTCAGGCCCAGCAAGCACTTGGATTGAGGCATATCCTAATTAGATAATTCAGGTGTCAGCCTACTTATCATACCCATCCTTTGACTGGGAATTAGAACTTCAATAACGAGCTGGAATGAGTTTGTTACAACTGGAGCTTTATGGAGTTGGTTTGAGAGCTCAAGATGATGAGAAAAATCACTGCAGCAAAAAAAAATACAAACTAAACCCCAACAAAAGCCCACACAGAATCACAGAATTTTACAGGGATGGATGGGACATTAAAGATCATCTCATTCCACCTCCTGCCACGGGCAGGGGACACTTTCCACTAGACCAGGTTGGTCAAGGCCTCATCTCACCTTATGCTGATTTGGTACAAAAGAGCATAGAGATAAAAAAAATAAAAGGCAACTGATTTTTAGTAAGTAATTTAGGACTCCTAATTGCAAGTTCAGTATTCCCAAATATTTTACTGCAAGATAAGCTATGGATCATAATATTCCATTTAACCAAAGCTGTAATTAACCAAAGTTGTGATTCAAAAGCAGCTGGAATCTAAATCACGCTGCCAGGAGCTCTCCACTTGCACTGCTTCCTGCTCCTTAGGTCCCTGCTCTTCCACAGAGCGAGCATCACCACAAACCACTGCCAAACCCCAAGTGGGACAATTGCAGAACCTTTCCCATTTGCAGAGTGCTGCAAAACCTGGGGATCCTGTCCTCAGCAGAACACCGAAACAACAAATCAGCAGATTTTTCTTTTAAGAGGAACCCATCTTGCTTGAACAGCATTGTCTGGGACCAACTCCAGGTTTTCTGTTTTTTTGCACCAGTGGTCCTCAACCTACCACTGCTCAACTACCACTGAAATTAGAGCAGGGGAACAGAACATCTCCTGTCACTGCTGACACCTCTGCCCAAGCAGCTCCTCCAGACACAGCTTAGATGTTCTGGGACTGAAAATAAACTCAGCCCTTCCTGTATCTCCTCAGAAGAGCTGAGCTCTGGGAGCCTGGCTGGGGAGAAGCATCATCCACGTTACAAATCAGGCTGAGGACTGATGCTGTGGCCACACTGAGCACCACCTCCCACAAGCAATGAAAGGCATGAAGGCTTCTCAGCCCCTGGTTGTGTCCCACAGATGTGATCTGATGGAATGACTGGAGCACTACTCACCCTCTGCACAAGCATCCTCATCCTCCTCTCCATCCAGAGCAGCCTCCTCTGCGTGATGCCTTTCGAGGGCTCTGTAAGGAGGTGGCAGCTTCATGGGAGGTGGAGCCCCATATTTTCTCTGATGGATTCAAAGACAAAGAGTTACATGTTTTGTAACCTCTGAGCACATGAAAGAAAATCCCACTGTCTGTTGCACTGAACGTGCACAGACACAGCACTTAATTACAATGCTAAATTCTGCAGCAAAGGCTTTTTGTGCAAGAAAACAGAGCGAGAAGTGACACTGAGCATCAAGAAAAAGAAACTAAAACACAATTGTGCATGCACATTTACTTGTTGATAAAATTCTTGTGTATTGTCATAAACATCAAAGTGTGAACATTAATCAAAGGGTTAAAAAAACCCCATTAAATTACACCCTGATTCTTATAAGCCTTCATAAAAAACTGTCTGGTGCTGATAAACATCAATTTTTCAAAAATATAAAGTAAGAACTCCATCCTCTTAGTCCATACATGAATATTTAAACATCACAGTCTGTCCGTATTTTGGCGTAAATTTAATAAAGATTTTGAATTACATCTCCCAGTAAAATTCTATTACCTCACATAAATACAGGCAGCTCCTATAATGATGCATATAGCGGCGCATGGCAGGAATACAGAGCAGGCTCTGAGGCTGCAGGAGGCACTGGCTCAGCTCAGCAGTTGGTTTTACAGCTCCAAGGACCTGGGTCCTGCCTTGGTTTGCACCACGACCCCACTAAAGGATGCTCAGCTGCATCCCCTGCAAGCCCACTGCTAATAGCAGGATGCACTTTACAGAGGGAACACCAGGGAGGAGATGCCATTAGAGCACCCAGAATTCCTGTAATTAATTCCTTCTGTGGCTGGGAAATATGACACAACACCCAAGCACATCAAGCCCAGGATAATGTTTGGGGTTTTTTTTTTTTCACTGTGCGCAATGAAAGCTGAACCTGTGTATTGATTTTTAAATTCTTGAAGTTGAATTTGTATAGAATGGTGCAAGCAGTGAGCAGCAATATGTGGAAAATTTTGGGAGGCAAAGATATCTGTCATCTCATCCATTTAAGAAATGTAACAGGAAAGCGCTGTGCTAACAGAAAACAATAATAAATGGAATTAATTCAATCCACCAGTAGCCAAAGTGTGTAGTGAGAGCACTTGGAAGCACAACAGCTGTTTTCCAAAAGGATATAACACACTTAATGGTGCCTCCTACTTTCTTCCTGAAGCCAGCACAGACAGAACTGTGCAAAATGCAGATGAACCAGGAAGCAAGGGAGGACTTGGGTTCTACTTTACTGAGCAGGTAAAGCTGGAAAATCTGCAGCCTCGCTCTCAGCTGCCTATGACAAATGAGGCCCTTTATTATCACTGTAATTTAGTAATAACTTACGGGCTAAATGTTGACCCTTTGGCTTTTTAAGACCTTGAACATTTGTTAGAAAGTCTGTGTGAAATTACACGAGGCACCCAGGCTTACCCAGCAGTTTTCTGTGAGGCTCAGAGGGACAAATATCTCTTATCCCTCCTGTCCCACTGAAAAGCCAGATGAGAAAATTGTGCCTGGCTACTCCATTACACCACGTTTTTGTATCAGCACAAGAGGCAAAAGCACAGTTCACACAGCCAACCAGCAAAATAATGTCGGCATCTGGTTCGTCCACTATTGTTTTAAGTGGTTTTATACGAATCAAAGTGCTCATTTTGAAACAAACAGATCAATAGAGGAGGATAAACGCCAACAAATCAGAGAAAAACCTTCAGCATTTGAAAAGACACAGGAAAAGGCAGATTTTCCAGCTGGATGTGGCTGCTTTCAAACCAAACTCTTTTGTGACTCTCTGAAGACTGGACTAGAAATATCACTGATTCCCCATAGGGATGTGGACTAATAATCCACTAACAGCAACTCTTTCCAACTCCGAGACGGCCCCGCAGAAGTGCAGTGCGACTGCTTTGTGAGCCCATGTTCAAAGCCAAAAAGGAGCTACGTATTTCTGCACTGAAGCTCTTCTATATTCCACCCACCAGTTTATAGCACCAATAGATGAAAAAGGCCTGCAAAAGATTAGGCTCCCTCTTTAACCTCGGAACGCCGCAGAACGCGACACGCCGGAGTGCTGGAGATTAAAGGCAGCACGTTGCCAGAGGATGAGAGCTTTTGAGATTAGAAACATAGATAAAAAAAACACAAGAAAAGGGGATTGTAAGTGCTTCATTGGAAGTATTATCCTCTGGCATGAAAGCAGTTCTTCAACACCTTTTCTGATAACCGAGCCTCGCTGCTTCTGTCCCCGACAGGATCTGAAAGGAGCCTTACAAAAACTTTTGGAGGTAAAAGGGTCTTCTCAAGTACCCAACAAACACCAGAGTGCTGAGCAGGATCAAATGGAAGCTTCATCCTATTTGTAGTCAAATCACACCAGGCAAAACTTATTGTCTGCATTAACGCTGTCCCTGCTCCTGCTGCTCTCACACCCTCAAAGTACCTGAACTGCATTCCTCAGTCAGGGCAAATCCCACAGGAAAACACCAAGGCCATGAGGGCGATACAGCTGAAAATGAAAAATCAAATTTTCCCCTTATTCTCTTATGAACACAAACTCCCTGTTTTCTACCAGACAGAGCTGCTCTCTCTTAAAGCTGCTGTGAAGTTATTTGGAAGTCGCTGTGCAGTAACTGCCTCACGATTAGCTGAGCAGCCACAGATCCCTCAGTCATTTCCTCATTTTAAACAGCTGTGGCAAATGCAGGAGACTCTGTGGATTTCATCGTCCCACAACGTGATTTCACTGAATTTCAGGCAGCCTCACACTGAGGATACTATTTGTGTACATGTTGCCATTTCTCTGTTTCTGCTGAACAAAGGGAATCAATTTGCCTCCACACGGAGCAAACCAGGTACTTCAGACAGATGACAGTGAGGAGCTGTGCTAAGTACAGAGTTTCAGCACCCAGCAGACACCCACAGAATAAACGTCAGAATATCTGGCAGGAATTTGGCAAAAAGTCATAGAATCAAAGATATTTCAACAAAACACTTCAAATTTAATTTTAGACTTCCGAGGAAGCTTATCGTAGAGTTAGAATACATGCTATTATACCATTTGATTTAGTAAAACCTGGGTACAGCACTGAATGGAATAAATACCTTATCACTCTTATTTTCTTTGTCTGCATCCTGATCTTTGCTGACTTTGATTCCCTTAGGTTGGGCAGGAGAAACCGCCTGAAAACCAATGTACATTACCCACATTAGAGAGAGCATTATAGCTGCAAAACAAACACCCAAAATCAGCTCCTGACAACAACAAAGCTCCCCAGTGCACTCTGCATTTTGCCCCCAGTGCAGTCTACAAATTACATTCTTTCACTGGATTTACGGAATTACATTCTTACATCAAAACTTTGGGGTTTCTGCGTGTGCTTTAGGCAGGTAGAATTGTATGCCTGCTCTTACTAAGGCTTTAAAAAGTTTCTTGCCTTGGCCTCAAAGATGAGGAGATGCCTCAAATCTCTTGGAAATTAACTTGCTCCCAGGTAACTCTTTCAGGTCCCTCTGGTTTCACAAGGAGCTGCTGTTGCGAATCTGACTAATTTTAATTACACCTTTGTTCCTCTGGATAAGAGAGTTTATTTCTAGATTATGAAATATGGACAAATTAAAATGCATAGGGCCAGACTCTTACTACACAGGTGGGAGAGCTGAATTAACACCTAGTCAACAGATCTACATCTACTCCATGTAAATCAGACAAATGAGGTCTCCAATCAGAGAAGTAATCAATCAATCAACTGGTCTGTAACTGACTGAAAGGATCCATCCTTGGACACAAAAATTGACAGAACTGGCTGAAAGGAATTTAGCCAAGTTTAAAATAAGACGGATGTTATGCATTTACTAAGTTTTGGAATACAAATAGAAATAAACTTACTTTTGGTACATTAACTAGGCCCTGGACTACAAACACCACAGGATTTCCTGCATTCTTGATGGCTTCTACTGCTTCCTCGTGGGTGGCATTTTGTAGGTCTACCCCAGAAACCTGACAGAGAGTGTTTATTTTTATTAGGTACAGAGTCATTACAAGGCATCACACACACTTGCAGGAGATTAGTGTATCTGAGGAAGGCATCAAAAACAGTCAAGAATAATTATTTGTAAAGTATGTTTCAATGAGGGTTTAAAGAAAAGTGCATTACTTGGGATTCATAATTAAAAGATGGCCATATGTTGCCCAAAACAATTCTTCTAGATAAAAACATAAGGAATAAGATTGTCAGAGTGTTACACAATGTTAGATCTAACTAAGGATTTACCTGTTTGCAAACTAAACCTGAACAGCACTATCATCTTGGCACCCCAGACTCTAAAGTATTAATCTGGAGAAAAATGAGTAAAAAATTCAACCAGAGGTAAGAGGCAGGAATGAAATTTTCCCCCACAGCACCTGCCAGAATCAGGGATTTATCCCAAACAGTGGTTATCAGTTAACTACTCTAAATCCACACACACAAAATAACAGCCCATAATTCAGCATGAACAGTCTGTGTCCTTGTATATATTAAATTTATGTTTATAGATATGCTATAACTTATCCCTTATTTGTATGGGAGGAGGACACTCCCATTTTTTCTTCACTTCCCCCTCAGACACCAGGACACATCTTTTCTTAAATACATAGGAGAATGTTAAAAGAGTTCCAGAGGTTTCCTTTGGTTTTCAAAACACAGTGCTGCCAATACTTCATGGAGTGGTGGCAGTATTTTGTTCCTCTCTCCACCCAAAGCTGTTTGAGTCAATTTTTATTTCTTAGACTAAAAAGGAAGGTTTATCTCCATTTACCTCAAGTATTTTATCTCCAGTTTTTAAAGCCCTTGTTCTTCCTGCTGGGCTGTCTTCCAAAACTTGTTTGATAAAGATCCCTTTAAGTTCTTCTCCATTCTTCAGGCGCTTTATGACAGTTTGTCCACCAACAATGCTGATTCCAAGAGACACATGAGGGTCTCTGAAGATCTCAACACTGAAAAAAAATACGTGGTTGTTTCAAGAGCTTCAAACAGGTTTTTTTTTTAAAACTACAAATGCAAAGCCTTAAATAAATGCAAGATCCTGGTCTTTCAAGAAGATTTAACAGAGTAAAGAGATAAAGTCAGAAGCCTGAGAATGCTCTCAACAGAGTTTTCACCCTGAGCAGATCTCACCCCACAAAAAGAGCAAAATTCTGCTGCCAATCCATGCCCACTGGGCAGAGGCTTTTATTTCAGAGAAAGTCAGATCTTCAAGTAGACACTCATCCTCATTCAGCTTGAGCAAAGCGTCTGGGAATGGGAAGCCCTGCGAGTGGCATGTTAGACAAAGAATGAAGTATTTCATACAACTTTCTGCACACTGACTTCAGTGCATATTCATCAGCTCAAGTAGGAACTTTCTGATCATATTTTACTCGGGACCATAAAAACAATTCACCTAAAAATGTTAACAATACAACAAGGACGTGGCTAAAAAGTTGGCTTGGCAATTTGGAATCCTGCCACGGGGGTTTAGCAGGGAACCCGTGGAAAGGGAGACAGCACAGCACTATGTGCATTGTTCACACCTAATAGTTATTAGATGAGCAAGAACTTGTAGGTCATCCACAACCTCAACCAGCCAAGCTTTCCCAAGTCAGCTGTATAAATAGAAGGCAGAATTCTGCTGAACATCTGTTAAAAATTCCCCGTCCTCAGGAAAGCACAAGGTACACAGGTGCCCTAAAGTTACTGGCAGATGGGGAGAAAAAAAAAAAACAAACAACCACACCCAACAAGAACTAATGTGGCTCACAGAAAAAAAAAAAAAAGACATAAGGTAAATGGGAAGGAGAAATGTAATCATATGAACATACGTCCGTGGTGGTCCCCAGTGGCTGAAGTTTGGAGTTTCTTCTCCTTCTCCTTCTTCTCTCTCGGGTAATTCACTAATTTGGGGCAAAGGGGAGGGGAGGAATAAATAATAAAAGAGGCATCACCCATGCCAGGTCACAATTCCTCACATATTTTGTATCTGGCAGCGAGACAGCAACACCTTCTCACACTGCCCAGTTTAAAGCAAACGTACAGAGTCAACAGACCAGACAGGAATTTTTGTATTTAGCTTTAAATGTACTTAAGGAATGCTCCAGAAATAAACATGATGGGCAGACCAGATTTATAAGCTGCTCTGTGATACACAAATCTGCACTGCATTTACTCATTTGAAATGACTATTTAAGCAATTAACATTTACTTTCTGATAAATATGCTGTGATGCTTGGAGAGGGATATAAACATGCCAAAACCAGTAAGCAGATCATGATCCAAGTGGGAGAACAGATCCTGTGTGTTCCATTAAACCCTACAGAATAATCCTCTCATCTTATTGTTGAGCTGCTTTCCCTCTGAGAGATTTCAGATGAAATTAGGGAAGGACTGAGGACTGGAAACAACAGGCCCCAAAAGCTCTACTACCCACTGACCCCAAACTGGTGGGGAAAGACTGGGACAGATAAGGCAAATATCCACAGCCAGTGCCAGCTCAAGGCTCCTCAGCACCCCTGGCAGGACTAAAGTTTCCTGCAGAGGCCTGAGAGCCCTGGCTGAACTGCTGCTCCCAAAAGGAAGAACAAAGGGAAGGGAAAACCAGGAGGGGAGCTCCTTAAGGAGCCGTGAGTAAAGGCTACACCCCTCTGCTCCAGGCCACATCCACACTCCCTCCCTGTGGAGTGGTGGCAGAGCCACTGGCACGTTTCTGTCCCAATGCTCAGCGGAGGAAACATGGGAAGTTTTAAGGTTTTAAGCCAAACTCCATCTCCTGTAAAAGCTGCAGACCTGGCCCACCATGTCTGTCTGAGCTTTCCACACAGCCTTTAACCATGATTCAGCTGAGTAAAGCAAGAGGACAGTTAAGATCATTAAATTAATGTCTTTCAAAAGCTGAAATCTTCCTCCATACCTGCCTGATGCTGCTCTAGGCTGAACTAAGGTGGTTACTCTCCCAGAGTCCTGGTTCTTCGGAAAAACATAATTCTCCTCTTTTAGTGCTTCCTTTCCAATTGCTTTTGAATTAACAGCAAGCTCAGGTCCTTTGGAGTCACTCTGAAGCTTTGTCCCTGAAGAAAAAAAGGGGGAAGATGTGAACTTTTGCTTCCTCTGTTCAGGCACCCACCAATTATTTCATCCTTGGAATTAAACCCTTTATCTCACCAAAATGTGGTCCCAAATGTGCTCAAGGCCAGGTTGGACAGGGCTTGGAGCTCCTTCCTCCCAAGCAGGGAGTGCCACTACAGGCAGGTTGATAAATTTATTTCTCTGATGAATCTATCAAATCCTAACCATCCATCTGTGGCCATCTGACAAGGAGAAACTCTGCTCCTGAGCACAGATCACAAACCCAAGATATGGGGCAATTATCTACCACACAGATCACCTGCAAATTTCTGGTTGTGCTAAAGTCACCTCCAGAGCCTGTCACTTTATTTCTGTATTTATTTATCACTGGCCAGATTTGGAGGAGGAAGCAAGATTATAAAGCTGAAACCCATTTAATGCCAGACTTTGTTGAGCCTGCAGAACTCCTGATTTGAGTATTTTCTCACTTGAAAATATTTGTGTTTTGGTAAAAAATTTAGATTTGTAAATACGAAACTACGAGATAAAGAGAAACCTCCTTACAAACCTAAATCCATCCCAGTTTTCACTTCTGACTGGGTAGTTTCAGTACCAAATATGTCTTTTTGGTAGCTGCTGTGTGCTGTGGTTCCAGAAAAGTGCGACCTTATAGCAGCATTCTCTTCACACTTCACAGAGGAGAAAAGAAGTAATTAAAGTTAGAAAGCAATGGTATTAACTTACACAGGGGTATTTGACAGGAACATTAATTTTTACAGCAAACATACACATTTCCTCAGCTACATTCATATTTATTCAAGTAACTATGAAATACTAACTGCTCATTTAAATACTAACTGCTCATTTATGCACTGCATTAAGAAGAGGAATGAAAAATGTTATATGCAATTGAAATATAAAGCAACTGTATCTTTCTCCTCACCTGTAATTCAGACAAAAATTTCTTTACTCTTGCTCATTTGTTTTTTATAAGCAACGTGTAAATTTAATATTGTGCACTCTGGTATAAAACTGTCAGCAGAAACTTCATTTTATCTGTTTATACACATACTGCTTAAGGGGACAAACCAAACAAAACCTGAAATTCTCTGTGCCTGTGATGTCAAATCCTTTTCCACTCCTTTTTTTTTTTCATATAAAAGCACACACACCTCAGGAGCTGGTGCATGGGAAGCTGATAGTACCACTTTTTTGTTTAGTAAGGGGATGAACAAAGAATCAGAAGGAAAAAATAATCCTCAGTACTTGAGAAAGATGTATAAATAAGAGTTTTGCAATCTTCCTGAACCTGTCTCCTCCTACTCCTTTATCCACCACTATCCTTGCCACAGTTTCTTCCACCAGATCGGTTTTTTACTCAACTACACAATCTGGCTGAAGGAACTGATTTTTATTTAAAAAAATGAGGAAAAGAGGGAGCTTCTTCCACTGAAGCCCCCATGAAGGACTATCAAACCCATGAAGTGACATTCTGCTGTTACTGACATACCCCATATCAGCACAGCTTCCTAAAAAACCCAAACCAGACCACAAGTTTTTGGGTAAAATGACAAATTCAGGATGCCTGTAAATACACTAACCACATATTTCACTCCAGCAGGTAAATATACAGACCATAAGTTACCTAAAAAACCTTCCAAAACACACAAAAGGATAGACTGGTGTCTGCTAGAGGTACACAAGTAAATAAATTAGTTAAATTCTAGTAATTAAAGCACTAGAGAGAGTCCTGAGGGTGTAGTTTTGGAGTCTGTCCTGAGGGATCTGTGCTCAGCATTCCTTACCATCTGATCTTTACTGAATGGGTATTCCAGGGACTCTCTGGGACTTAGGCTAACACTGGATCTTAAATCTTGAATTTCAGCAGTCTCCAGTTGCTTTGCCCCTCGTTCTGTGTCCAGGTTCCTGTCTGAAGTTGCCTTCTGTCCACCTGATTCATCATCACATTTCAGGAAGTCTGAATCCTCTTCATACTCCTCATCCACCAACATTTCCCGTTCCTCCTCCATGTCCTCAGCTCTGGCTTTCAGAAATTCACACATCTCCCAGGACTCCTTCCCATACTCATCATCCTTCTGAGAAAGCTGGAATGACCTCCCCAAGTCCAAATGGGGCTCATCAACGAGCTCTTCTTTAAAAGGCACCTCATCTCTGAAACCCTGCAGAGATCATTAAAGGAATATAGATTTTGCATCGTGTTTCCTCCCCACTCTTTTAAAGCTATGCTTTATATTTTGACCACTTTAAAAGTACATCCTGATTTTTAAAGTGAAAATCTTCTACCTTTTGCATTTTCGAAAAGAAAACAGACTCTCTGACTTATGATTTTTAACACCAAAAGTAGACAGTGCAATTACTTTTTTTCAATATGAAGAAATTGAAGTCACACAGCTTAGACATTGCTGCAGCCATTTGGAAAAACTAATCTGGACTGAAGTTAGGGAATGAAATCATTAATTAACACTAAAACAACCACAAGAAAAAGCACGTATAAATCTGATTAAAGTATCTCTGTCTATGTCAACAGACATATCTGCTGTTGCTTTATGAATGCATGAACATTTCTTAAAATGCTATCAGCTAAACAAACAGCCCAAGAGTTCGCTTATGTAACAGTGTCAGCAACTCAAATCCCCCCCAAAAAACCCCAAATAAAAGCCATACTTGCTATCCCTACCTTGGATATTCCATCCAACTTTTAACCTGGGGCAGAGGGGAAATGGATGACCCACATACCCCCCCCCCCAAAAAAAATAAATATAAATGACTGTTCATTACCTTCCTGTTTTCAGGAGAACAGTGCCCACCTTTCTACTGAACTCAAACACAGAGCAACAAACCAAAAAAACAAACAACAAAACTGAGGGAAAAGGTATTAAAACCCACTCTGAAAGATCTCACTCAGCAGTTCTTTTTCTGGGATTTGTCACGTGCTTCCCCGATTTCCAACAGCTCCTGTTTCTCCCAGATGGAATGGGGTGCTATTCATTGGCTCACAGTGAGTCTGCACAGGCAGCTGGGATTTTATGCCCTGCACTTATCCCAGAATTCTGCCACACACTGAGAGCTTTCCCCCTCTTTTCTTCAGGCCACCAAGTCTCTGTGGCCCCAAGAACCCCCAAACCCAACTTCAACACCCCGAGCCCCCAGACTCCGAAACCAATGGACAGATTGAGGGCTCCTTCCTCAAAATGTTTTTGTTTCAGTTTTCCTTCCCTTCCCAGACTCCCCACGGCACTGCACCATTTCTGACCTTCGGTGTCAGGATCCTGTTTTGTTACATTTGTACAAACACAGAAGGAAAGCCCCCAGACACTGCCAAGATGTTTGTATAATTCAAGTGAGAGGCAGGAGAGAAAACAAGGGAGAGGCAGGAGCATAAGGAAACAATGCAGCCAATAGCTGGCAGGAGAGCACAACACCAGCAAGCCAGAAATGAGCCCATCTTACTAATTTAACTAGCATTACACATCCCTTTAATCCACTTGATCTGGGTACCTCGATCTCACAAAACATCCAGGCTGAAGAGATCCTAATTCTCTCCATTTTCACTTCATCTCCCTTCGCTCCTGCAGCGCCGTTCTCCCAACACCTCCCCAAGTCCAGGGCACATAAATCAGCTGTCTCTGCTCAGAACCACACAGGGTTTGTGTCCCTGACCCAGCAGTTTGCTCTGCACCCTCCCTGACTGCTGCACTGCAGCACCAGACGCCACCAACAGCGCAGGGAACGCTGCAAACACGATACCAAAGTCCAAATAAAATAAAATCCTCCAATTCCATCATTTTGGGGTTGAAATTTTGGTTGCCAGTGCCTCGGAGTGGGAGGCACCAGAACACACCACTCATGGCTACCTGTGTGAGCAGGTAAGATAATAAATGGATGGGAATTTTAGCTACTACCAAAGCTATCACACACGAGGTAAAACAAAATGCAAGTAAATTCCTCCGCGGGGGTTTTGTCCAAATTGATCGTTCCAGTTTCAGGACTTTAGGATAAAATATTTTCTTTAAAAATTCTTAATGACTTTGGTTTTATTTAGGAAGTAGAAAACCAATCTGAGCTGGCAGAGGACAAATTCTCTGGAACCCTTCCCATGTCCCCGAAAAACAACAAATGCCATTCTGCATTGTGAAAATCAGTAAATATCATTTATCATTATCCAGGCTAATTTCTTCACAGTATACTCATATCTACCCTATAATACTTCTCCTTTTGGTGCTTGTAATCTACCATTTCAGCATTAAAAATAGGTTTTGCATCCAGAGAAAGGTACACATATTCAGCTACACCAAAATCTGGAATTTATTTTTCTTCCTGTGCTGCAGTTCTAGATGATCCTTTATGTGCTGTATTTTCTGGTATAAAAAGAATACATTTACCAGCAAGAATTTTGCAAAGCACTTGAGAACAGATGAAAGTTAAAAGATATCCACATCTCTCCAGCTCTGCACTGGTGAGAACTGCAATATTATTGCCTATTTACCCTGGTATTGGAGTTTCTCACTATCTTTAATGCCACATCCTCCCACAATAAACAGAATTATTTCTCAGATAGTAAGGATGAGGAGAGTTGAGGTAAGAGTAAAGAAATCACTCCAGAGAACATTAGAAGGCATTGAAGAAGAAAGTATTTCAAGAGTGCCTCATATGCTAAACTCCTTTTTTGTTTGCTTCATGATAATTAAAAGCATTCTGCTTCCATACCTTACTTTCTGTGCAAAGCTGAGCCCACCACTTCTGATTATAATAACACAGCATTCCTATTTCATATCCAAGGTAACCCAAGGCATTTTAATGACATAATAAATTTGATAAGGCAGTCTGGGAGCTGCATTGGTAAGTGCTCCCAATGCACTTGGCACAGTTTGCTGTTAGAGGCTTTTTCAGAGGGAATACAATACTTTCAGTCTTATCTGAAAAACATACTGTATTTTTCACTTTAAAACATCATTTCCTCTCTGTATAAACTGGAGTTGAACCAAAAAAGTAACCAAATACCTGTGGTGCTTCAAGTATTACAGAGAAATTTGTGTTATCTATTGGTTCTGGAGACCCAGGGCTATTTTTGATGCTGCTGGTATCCACACCGTGCATGTTCTCCTCCTCTCTGCCTTCTCCCTAAAAAAGGTAATCCAAACAATGAGTCAGGAAAACAACAAAAAAAAAATTCCCACATCTTTCAATAAATTGAAAAGGAGAAGGAGAACCAGCCATTAGAAAACAATAATAAAAACAGAAAGTCAAAAATGGAGAAGATGAAGTCAGCTCATCTGACTTCACCCAGTCATCACCCAGCTTTTATTCTTTGTAGATACTGGTTCAGATGCACTAAAACCTTAAGAGATGTGTAAAGGAAGGAAAGACAAATACAAGGATATGAACAATGAGATACCAACTTTTAGAAAAGGAAATAATATATTTAACAGCTTTCCTACACTCCTATTTCACAACTCCTCTGCCACTTTGAATTACAAGCACTTTCTATTAACTGGGGCTTTAATTAATTTTGCCTGGGTGCCCTTGATGAACAATACTGCAGCATTCCCCACTAAACTACTGTCCCAAAGCCCTGATTCCAGAAAAGGGAAATTCTGCTTGAATTTACAGTCTTGAATTCAAACAGAGTAGGTTTCTTTGACGTCAGTGGAGCTGAAGCAAGCACTCAGCAGTGTCTCAGAGAGAAATGGGCTCCAGCACACGTTTAACTGGGCTGCTGAAGTGCTGGAACCACGTTACACCTGCACACAGTGCACATGGGTCTGCCCAGGCACGTCTCCCAGTTCCACGTGGATGCTCTTGAAGGAGGAACTTGAGGATGCTGGCTTTCCAGTCAGCCCTTTTGGACAGTGAGCTGCCCATCTGCCAGAACTTTTGGCCCTCTCAAGGCCCAGCAGCTCAGTTGTTTCCCAAAAGCACACGCACCCCGTGCTGAATTCCCCCCACAAACACAACAGCCTCATCTACACACGCCATGGGACGAAACAAGTTAAAAATAGTTAAAATCTGTTCTTACCACTAAAGGCTTGCAGATTCCAAGGGAAACTGTACCTGGGGGCACAGATTTCAGCACTTCCACTGCCTCTGCCAAGGTGGCACCTTCCAAGTGTTTCTCATTGACGAACACCAAGCGGTCACCCGGCAAAATCTGCCCCCCGCGCTCGGCCACTCCACCTGCCACCAGGGAGCTGATCACAATGGCTGTTCCTGCTGGATCCAAGGGATCCTGGGGGGAAAAAAATAAGAAAAAAAACACCCCCAAGTGAAGGCCTTGAAAGATGATGTTTGTTTGGGGCGTGCAAGGAGCGCTCAAGCACGTCCATCCTCTAACGCTACGGGACTGGAGCCTGCTGAGACGTTCAAAAACACTCTCTGCTACCACTGCCAAGGCTTACGGTGTGCAGAAAGGAAGATATTCCATCACTTGCCTAATCCATTAAGAAATGCTAAGATCTGAAAGGTGACCGATTCCCTGCCTGCCCTCTCCTTACACGCCCAGACACAGCCAGGCCAACCTGCAAATAGAACAACAACGCTGGCAGCCTTCCACCAGCCTCCATCCAGCCTGGGACGTGCTAATGTCACAGAAAATAACCACTCTGCACGTCACCCGAGGGCTTCAGAGCCTCAGCAGAAATGGTGGCAAAAGAAACCACCGCAACGTCAGAAATTTAAAAATATTAAATGAATTAAAAATAATTTAAGTTAATTTTAAAAAATATTAAATCCAAATGAAACCCCCAAAGACTGAAGAAACGGCAGTTGATGTGTGCTACACAGCTTTTCTGTGTGCCACAGCTTTTCTGCTTTGTCAACGCCACGGGACAACTTAGAAGAGACTTTTTTTTTTTGAAGAAGAAGAGACACTTCTTTTGAAGAAGAGACATTTTCTCCATCTTCACAGGGAACAGGAGACAGCAACAGAAGAGTAACTAAGATATATACTGAAGGCAAGGAACACCTTCAGTAGTGGTGGATACCGAGAGTGTCAAGCACAAAATATTACACACATCGATGCAAAGATATCCACTTCACTTGGTCTTTTATCCAGTATTAGCCTTTGCTTTGTGTCCTGTACCATTTCTATCATGCCTTCACTCATTAAAAAAATTATACTCAATCCAATAAAATTATAAATTATTACATACTGGCAGAAACATATACAAACCAAATGTATGGAGTTTTAATTTTCTTTCATATTTTTGTTTCCTCATTTGTTTTTTTAAGATTGCAATTAGCCTTTCTCCCCCTTGCTAAGGGCTCATAAAGTTCAGAAATGCTCCTTGCATACACTGGGTCTCCAAATGCACAATCATGGACTATTTTTCCCTCAGGACTTGCCTCTTATTCAGGGTATGGGAGGGATAAAAAAAGGGCAAAATTCAAATCACAAAGACCACCATGAATTCAGCACCTCAGTGTTAATTTGAAAACAGGAATGCTTTTTAAGCTCTTTATTTTTATATGACTATACACTGATTCCAAGGGCACATGTTTTTTTAAGGTATGTGCAAACATATGAGGCAATGCCTGTAATATCTGTAAAAGTGAAATTAGAGAAGTGAAATTAGAGCTCAGCAGGAAGAGCCACGCCGGAGCTGGATTCAAGTAAATAAAGATTAGCAACAATTCTCTCCTGTTCTACTGCTCGGTCCTGCTCTTTCACAATTTTATAATTTTACAATTTATCCGCAGCGCACGCAAGATGTTTCCTCGTGAGTGCCATGTCCTGGCAGCCAAGCCCAGCAGGCTCCCTGTGTTTGCCTCCTGTGCCAGGGTGCTCGTGCTGCCCGAGTGTCTGTGCCCAAACCTGCTGCACCTGGTGCTGAGGGAGGATTCCCTGAGCTTCCAACAGCATCTCCTTAGGAGATCCTCAGGAACGAACCAAAGCCCAGCAAGTTCAGAAGGAGAATCCAAAGGGATTCCAAAATGTGAAGGAAGAAAACAAAAAAAAATAAGAGCTTTGCTTTAAGTGTTGAATGTAGAAAATTGAAGTTACTGCTGCCCTTTGTTCTTGCCAGCAAACCCCAACCAGCCCAACGACACTGGAACCAACACAGACTTCTAAATTGGTTTTAATCTGGGGGTTTGCTCCACTGCAAATTAGAAATAACCTTCTGGACGCCTCTGCAGACCCAGGATCCGGCCCAGACAGCCACTTCCCAGCAAGCAAGGCACTGTTCACATCAGGGAGGCTTTGCTGGAGAACTAAACCAGCAAGTTTTCCTATCATGGGCTCATCTTGCCGTGGCCAGGAAGGTTTATGCTGGTTCCCTGAATGGGTGAATGCTCTCTCAGCAAAACTACACCTTTGCTGACACAACAGCTCTTATAATATGACTTTTGCTGGCTTAGCTATATTGATAAAAAATGAACAAAACAAACCCAGCACTCACCCCCACCCATGCAGATAAGCTGACAAAATTCTGAGAGTGAATGACTGGCCCAGTAATTATGGTGCTGACTGAGGATGGGGCAGAACCAGGTTCAAACCCCTGCTCTGTCTGATCTAAATCAGTTCTTTCTTGGGTTCTGGATCAGAACCACTTAAGGAGGACATGGGAATCTCACCATTAGCTGTTTCTGTGCAGGGTCAGTGGCCTAACTACCACATTTCTGATGAGAAACAGTCCTGTTTCAACTCACCACTGAAATAAAAAACAGTTTTGCCCAATAAATCATCATGTTTTGGTACGAGATAATTTAGCTGAAAGGAGTGTTCCAAAAGGAAGAGAACTCCTGCAAAGAAACAGCTCTAGGCAGAGAAGATTTGAGGACAATGTGGTTAGTTCTCCCTGCCTCACAACACACACGAGCACAAACCATGCACAGGAATTGCTTCACGAAGAGCAGCAGCAATCTTAAAAAACGGGGGCCACGTTAAAAACTGTTGTCCAGGCTAGTAGAAAACAATTCCACTGCTGATTTCAAGCAGAGGGAGCTATTGTACAGGGAGAGAAGAGCAGGATGAGCAGCACAGTGAGAGCTCAGCAGCAGCACCAGCAGTGCTCAAAACCTCAGAGATCACCAGTGGCTGAATCACGATGTGATTGCCATGAGGAATGCCACAAAAGCTGCACAAGAAGGCACAGACCCACTGAATTTCAAGGTGTAATCATGTATTCATATTCCCTCTGTAATTTAATATCCTATCACAATGGTGGATTGCACTGTGCTTTCCTTATGTAAACCAAAAGAACACTGGGATTTTTTTTGAAACCTTGCCTTATGATTTACCCCCAACCCCAAGCACACCCTAGAGAACCACCTGCTAAAACAAGGCAGCAAACACCAAACTCACCAAATTCACATTTTCTAAATGGTGAGCGCAACTGGGCTGTGAGAGCTGTTGTCTTGTTTTTGAAAGAAAGCAGTGCTTGCAGCAGGATGAAAAACAGATCCTTTCCTTCTACATTAAGTGCAAAAGGTGTAGTTTGTATATAGTTAGTACAGTTAAAAGGCAAGTTCACTCCCACAGTGGGATTTCAGGGCTGCCTCATGTTAACAGACCAGCTAGAACCATTCCAAGTTACTAAAGAGCACCACTGTGACTGCACACCTACCCCGAGGCTCTAGACTCATTTTACTTGGCTCATTGTGATTTTTAGTCACCAGCAGGCAGGACCAGATTTCAGCCTCTACTTTAAAGTGAAGCCTCGTTTACTGGGATGGAGTTTACAACTTTCTCCCCCAAACCCAGAAGTGCTACAATTTCAATATTTCAAGAAATTATCACTTGGCTTTGTATCGGAGGGTACAAAGGATGTCATTGCACAAGGGGAGCGCAACGGACAATCCCACGCGAACTGGCCATGTTGAAACGAGCACCAATCATACAAACATTAAGGCTGGAAAAGACCTCCAAGATCGTCATGGACAGGCCCTGGCACATTTAAAGAGGAACTTTTACCTTTCCTGAAGGATTCCTTTACACCCATGAATCATTTATGAAGAACGAGGAAAAGACTCGGGCTGCCAAAGCCGGGCTGTGAGGAGACAAACCCCCTTAAGTCAAAAGCTCTTTTTTTAAGAGAGGAATTACATGTGAGAACGTCTGCCACTTGTGTAAATGCTGCGAGCTGCCCCCTGCCATGCAGCAGCAGCAGCCCAGGACAGTGGCCCCCAGGTAACCCTTTGAGGAACTCGTGTGCTGTAGCTGCTGTCCTCCCCTTTGTGCCCAAGCCAGCCACGGATTCTACGAACTTGTTTAAAATAGCCACAATTTATTCGTACTTAGCACACCATATATTTAACTATGCTGAACCATAGGTCTTCCCTTCCCCACCGCTCCTCATCAAAACCCACAAACGTTTCCCAGAGTCCAGGTGTCAAATTTTTCTCCTTATTTTCAGAGCCTCATTTGTTCTGGATTTGTTTAAGAGCGGAGAGTCAGGCAGGGGCCACTGTAGTTGCTGCCTCTGGGATGCCTGGGCTCGGGGCAGTATGAAATCTCTTAAAAACCTGAGCTCTGCTAAAATGTAAAGAGTCCCAGGAGTTAAGAGAGTCCTACGTGCAACGCTGGAGCTGCAACTTTATTGTGGCTTCGAGTGCCACGGGCACCAAACATCCCACACTCCGAGGGGCCTCAGAAGCAAATGTGGAGACAGAACCAGCGCAGCTGACCTCTGCCCATCCTGCTGGGAAATAAAAGTGCTAAACCAGGCTGGCTGTTCCCTTGTCCCTCCCAAAAGGTGAGGTGTGCAGCAGCCAAGAGAGGGCACTCCAGGCCAGCCCAGCTCCACCACTGCAGGCATTCCCTGCTCTGAAAACCCATCCCCAGCCAGCCCCAGCAGACCCTCCCTGGGCTGAGGAGCACTGAGACTACAGCTCCACTGGATGGGAGCAGCTCCCGCGTTTGCTGGGGTTTTGTTTGTGTTTTGCTTTTTTTAAAGGCTCCTATGAAAATGTAAGACAAAGCTGCGGGTGACTGACATTCCCTGTGCAAAGTCACTCTCACTTAGTTACAGGCTATATTAGTTTTGGCATCACTTGAGATCTAAATCCAGCTAGCCTGACTTCCTAGAATATTTCAGCTTTTTTCAAGCAACAAACTGCCTGCTGCCACAAAAACACACATCCAAAATAGCATGGTGAAGGATCCCAAAAGAAACAGTTCGAAACCTTTTTCCCCCTGTGCCATTTTTTGATTTATCTGAACATTTTTACAAGTGCCAATTTGTATACTGCAGGTTTCTGTGAGGGAGCCAAAACAAACGCCTTGGAGCTCAGAGGTCAGAGCAGCTCAGCTTCATTACATTTTGCATGGGACCACTTCCAGGTCTAACACACATATCCATATTTAAAACTCTTCAGTGAATAAGATACCAGGCTGGAAGACTCTTAGACACAACACTTTTGATGCTGAACAAGGAAAAGACACCCGTCAACAGTGAAAAGAACCAGAGGCATTTTGTGTTTGTCTCCCTATTGTGCAGAACAGAGGTAGGAGTGCACATGAGTAACACACCTGCAGGCTCAGCGCTGTGAAATTACTCAAAATACTCATCCATTCTCTCATCCATTTTGTGAAGTGCCTGTGGTTCCCTTTTGCAGAGCCACCCTCAACAGTCACCCCAACAATGCCAAGGGGATGCAAGAGTCAAGACTGAGAAGCACCCTTTTTTGTGCCTTTTCAAAGCACAAAGTGCCTCCCAACAGACAGGGAAGAGAGGGAGAGCCAGCTGTGAGTGAGGTCTGATTCTCTCCTTAAGGTGGCCTCACTTTAGGGCTGAGACTCGAGGTCCAAACCTTCTGTTCACTCACTCCAGCATGTTTACAGCAGTTGGCCGTAGGAACTGCCAAAGGCACTCTAAGGCCTGGAAAAACATCCCCGAGGAAGTGCTCAACTGGTTTTCGTTAGATCCATTGCATCTGAGTGAAATTTGAAGCATTTCAGACCTGTTTCTGCCTCTTGCACTCGGACTGCAGTCAGCAGGGCTGCTCAGGAAGGAGATTACACAACGCACAGCCTCTGGCTGTACCAGAGAAATAAACTGCAGGCTGATGTGCTGAAGCAACACAAACTTAAATACAGAGCGGCATTCAAGGAGGAACGCTGAACTTTGCTGTGATGTAAGGCAAAGCACTGGAAATAAAACATTACTATTTATTGATCTGCAGTGAGGGAATAAAGCAATGAATTTCAGAAGCTCTGGTGTGCAGCCTGGCATTAATCAAAACTTCTGTTGTGGGAAATGTCAGCAAAGAAACAGGAATTCGCAGGGAAGGGGGAAAAAAAACCCCACAAACAAACCACACAGAGCCCCACCCAAAGGAGGAGAGGGAGCAGCAAAATAAAGAGGAGGAGGTGGCACAATGGGTTTCCCACACCAGGCTTTCATCATGTGGGATCTGAAATCCCATCAGCCCTCTCCAGCAAGAACGAACACGGTGGCCGGCCGTGACTCAGCCGCGTGGGTCTGGCAGGGCTGGAGAGCACAGCACAGTCCCCACCCCTCTGCTGTGGACCAGGGACCCCAGGGAAAAAGCCAAGGGAAAAGACCTCACACACTACTGCTCTTCCCAAACAAAAAGATCAAAGATAGGCACCGGCTCTGGGCGTTTTCAGTGTCACCGTGCAGTGGACTCAGGTGCCTGTTGCTATCTTTTAATTTATCAAACTTCTCAATCCATCTAAGGTTTTATCCGCCTTTCATATTTGCTCTCGACAGAGCTGAAAGTCTCAGGGATTACATTCATTAGACTCTCTTAATATCTTAGACTTTCAGACTTTCCAGCTCCAGAAAAAACACACTGAGTGCTGACTACAGGGAAAAGCCACAGAGATAAGGAAAAAAAAAAATCCCTGAACTCATAAGGAAGTGGAGGAAAGCCACTGTGTGATGAGATAAAGAAGGGATAGAGATGTGTGGGAAAGAAGAAAAAAATACCAGCAAGCCAAGGGAAAAAGTATAAATGGTATCACCTACGCAGTGGGCCTTAACACAGGTTGTGGGTTTGATCAGCTTTTAGATTCAAAGAATTCCTGAACTCAAAATCCAACCAGCAAGCCCAGCAGCACTTGCACCAGTGAGGTAAGCTGGCCTCAGCACTGGTAAAAGTCTGTGGAAGTGCAGGACGTGCTTTCACACAAACCAGAGCTCTCCTCTGCAGGAAAACCTTGCCTGACAAACAGCAAACACATGAGTTATGGAAGACTTGCAGCAGAAAAAGCTGCAAAATAAAAGCGGGGACGGAAGACAGGTTGGGTTTTATGCAACGAGGATCTGCAAACAGTGACCTGGCCCAAAGAATCACAGAATCCCACACTGGGTTGGGCTGAAAGGGAACTTAAAGCTCATCCCATTCCACCCCTGCCATGGGCAGGGACACTTTCCACTGTCCCAGGGTGCTCAGAACTCCATCCAGTCTAGCCTTGAGCATTTCCAGGGATGAGGAACAGGGCAGACGAGGGAGCAGGCAGAAGGGCTGGCAGAAAGGCTGCAGAGAATTTTAAGGCTACAATGAATCACATTGAGAACAGACAGAAAATTCCAAGTGCAACAGGACTCCTTGGATTTGGGGAGCAGCATCTTCCAGCAGGGTGAGGTACTAAGAAAACAGAACACCTCATAACTTCCATGAGTTTTCAGGATGCTTCATGCTGATCCATCAGCACCAATGTACACCTTAAATCTCATCATTTCAGAATAAATTTGGAGCTGTCTGGGCTGAGCTCTTCCACACCCACTGCTCCATCATCTCCACATGCCCACTGCCAGGCCAGCACAGCTTCCTCCAGCCTCATCCACATTATCTCAGCCTGGCTGAGATTCACTGAGTGGTTAACAGAAAATCCAGCTACAGTTTTGTCCCTTTAAATTCTCGCCTTCTCTTGCAGGCAGAAGACATCTGTGGAATAATAATGAATTTCTTTGGTTTTGGGTTTTTTGTTTTTATTAAAAGCTATTCTTTCTAGCAGGAAATGAAAAAGAACAATCAGATTGGAGAATTTGGGGGAAGAAGGGAAAACATTTCTAAAGGTTAATAGTAATAATACTGCTCAGCATTTATTTCATGGATATGCGACAAAGCAAAGAAAAACAGATGTTCTCAGTAATGCTCCAGTTTCTCTGCAAAACTCAGGTATTGTCCAGAGCTGCTGCAGCTCACAGGGACAGGAGGGATGCTCCTACAATTTGCTCTGCAAGACAGTAAAAGGAGGGATAAGGAAAATCTCTATCCTTTACTGAATGCAGGACAACCTGGGGATCAGCACGGCTTTGTGAAAGGCAGGTCCTGCTCAACCAAAATCTGCTGCCCTGGTTTTGGCTGGGGTAACCCACGGCTGAGATAGGAACATTTTAATAACTGAATAAAGCAAAAGATAATAGCAATGCTAATACTAATAAATGTAATGAAAAGGGACATTAACAAAAAGAGAGAGAGGAATAAAACCTGAGAAAAACAAGTGATGCACAATCCTGATGCCCAGCCTGTTGCTGAGCAGTGGTTCACCCCTCCTGGCCAACTCCCCCCATTTATATACTGAGCGTGGTATCCTGTAGTATGAAATATTCCTCTGGCTAGTTCAGATCACCTCTCCTGGCTCCTGGTGCTCCTCCTCACTGGCAGAGCATGGGAAACTGAGAAGTCCTTGACTCAGAGTAATCGCTACTTAGCAACAACTAAAACATTACCCTGTTATCAACATTGTTCTCATGCTAAATCCAAAACACAGCACTGCACCAGCTACTAGGAGGGAAATTAACTCAATCCCAGCCAAAACCACAACACCTGCTTAGTGGATGAGGGAAAGGATGTGAATGTCTCTACCTGGAATTCTGTGAAGCCTTTGACGCTGTTTCCCACAGCATTCTCCTGGAAAAACTGGCTGTGGACAGCTTGGATGGCCAAGCAGGCCAATGGTACCTGGCTTTTGTCAGCACTGGTGTGGCAGCAGGACCTGTGCCTGTCCCCTGTGCTGGGCACTGCTGAGGTACCTGGAATTCTGAGGTCACGACAAGAAGGGCACGGAGGGGCTGGAGGGCGTCCAGGGAAGGGAACGGAGCTGGGAAGGGTCTGGAGCCCCAGGAGAGGCTGAGGGAGCTGTAAAGGGGCTCAGTCTGGAGAAAAGGAGGCTCAGGGGGGCCCTTCTGCCTCTGCACAACTCCTGCCAGGAGGGGAACAGCCGGGGGGTCAGGCTCTGCTCCCAGGGAACAGGGACAGGAGGAGAGGGAGTGGACAAGTTGCATCAGGGGAGGGTCAGGTTGGATACAAAGAAGAATTTCTTCCCTGAAAGGCTGTCCAGCCCTGGCACAGCTGCCCAGGGCAGTGGTGGAGCCCCCATCCCCAGAGAGATTTAAAAGCTCTGTGGATGTGGCACTTGGGGACATGGGGCAGTGGCGGCCTTGGCAGTGCTGGGGGAACAGTTGGGACTGAAAGGTCTCAGAGGACTTTCCCATCCTGAATAATTCTATGAGATTCCTCCCTATCTTCTCATCTAGAGTCTGACTGAGGGCCCCCTCCAGCCCCGTGTCAGGGAATACCCAACCCCTAACGTGACTTCCTGCCTCCAGGTTCTCCAGATCTCTTCCTCATCAAGCTGTTCCTGTGGCTCTGTCTGTATCTTCGTGTGACATACACAGAAATCTCTTTGATTTCTTATTAAAGTGGTCTCTGCTCTCCCAATGCATTAGCACTGCAGCACTGAGGTTTTGGAATCCACTAATCGTGAACACCTCAGGAACTTCTGCAGGAATGTGCTCAACTGCATTCACCGGCTCTTAGGTCCTGAAAAGTAGTTTTTAAGCTGAACTCCAAGAGAATTTTTCAAAAAGCTACACTGAATTCAATTCATGACACACTATTAAGAATTATTTTACACATGAAGCAGCTTAATATGATTTAAAGGATGTAGAACTTTCCCATAGGGGGAGAGAAGCAAATCCTCCGTGAGATGAGTACCAACACAGCTGGTACTGAGGCTTACAGAACTTTGATGTTAATGAATGTGGATGGGTTGTAGAGATGGGAGAAAAGCTGCCTTTATCAGTTTTCCCAGTACCAAGCTGATAGCCATTGTAAAACTGCTTTTTAATACAGCTGTGCAGCTTTTGCCAGTAAGCCACAGGTTTCCATCACATGATCAGGTGAAAATGTGCTTAACAAAGACGTGAATATGCTTCTTTGTTCATAACAAACTTATCACAAGAACAGACAAAGCTCAAATTATCACAAGAGGGCAAACGTTTAGCCAGCAACTTGTCAAAGCATTCCAGCCTGCATCTCACCACTGAACAGTCCAAGAAACTAAACTAAAAAAAAATATATATAAAATCTACTTGAATACAACCTTCTACAAATAAGAAGTCAGTTTGCTTTTTTTTGTAACTCTACATCTGGAGCCTGTTTGGGGCATAAAGAAAAGAGGAAAGATATTTGGAGACACTTAAATTGCTTCACTTCCTGCCGTGAATGACTAGGCAGTGATTTTGTTAGAAAAGGGAAAACAATTGTTTCCCATGCTCCCTGGGAGAAGGACAAAACATAACCTGCTGAATGTGCAGCAAAAGAGACTTCAGTTCAACAGCACGAAAAACTGCTACTAATAATAAAGGGAAGCCAGGAATAAGGCAGCTGTGGGGTCCCTATTGCTAGAGCACAGGAAAATCCCCGGAGCACTGACCCAGGCAGCCCAAGGCAGGCACAATTCACACTGCTTCTACAGCTCAGGGTAACTTGAAGCTCCTGAGTGCTGAAATGCCTCTTTCTGCTTCCATGGATCACTTGGAGCAGGTGAGTCCACGGGTTCCTACAGCCAGACAGCTCTCCAGGGCAGCTGGACCGTGCCAAAGCAAGCAGGCACTGGGGACTTATCTCTCAGCACAGACAGGGAGAAACAGCATCTCACAGTCCTTCCCAAGAGTTATGTAAAATGTCAAACCTCCCCGTTCCACCCCTCACCCTCTCCAGTTTCATGCACTCTGAAACAGCTGCTTTAAAAAGACTCTGACTTCAAAGCACAGTAAATTAAGCTCCACGTAAAGTCCATTCAGCTTTTTGTTTAATTTGATAAAAGCTCATCAGACCATTCAAGTTACCTTCAGGTCAATACTCCCTCAAGAAATCTGCAATTCAGCTACCTGTGGTTTTTCCAATATTTCTGTAAAACATTACTGACAGAATCTGTTGGCCTGCAATGCATCAGGTCTTTGGTAAACACTGTTTCAGGGCTCAAAGAACCTTCTATCCTGCTGGGATCTCTTTTTTTTTTTTCTGTAAGTCTTACGGGATTTTTCCTTCCTCTTGCTCTAATCACAGTCTGTGACTGGGATCACAGTCGTTTTTAGACAGCATTTCCTCTCTATTTTAACCTGATAACGTATCTTTCAATTTCTTTCTAAGAAAAAGGGATTGCTCTCAAAAACAATGGCTTAGCTCTTGACTTGCTGGCCAGGAGGCTCGACGGGGCTTGGAGCAGCCGGGTCTAGTGGAAGGTGCAGGGTTTGGAACTGGATGAGAGTTAAGATCCCTTCCAACCCAAGCCATTCTGGGATTCTGTGATTAGTTCCAGGCTAGACAAATTTACTGCTAAGCTGGATACTTTCAGGTCTGCTGACAAAGAACACGAAACACACCGACTGCAGCCCCTTGCACCCCAGGTGATCCCAAATCACTCCGGCAGCCGCGTCCCGGGTCCCTCCCGCGTTCCAGAGCGCACCGGGCACCACCCGCGCCAGCAGCACCACATAAAGGTTAGTGAGGAGGTGAAAGGGAGAGCAGCCTCTCCAAGTGGAACGAGAAGGAAATGAAGGGAGGCAGAGTGTGTTACTCCACGGAGGAGCTGGCCAGGAGGCTGAGCAGCACAGCTTTTTAATGGCCAGGAGACCTCTGCAGCCTTCCCATCGAAAGCGCCATCAAGAAAATGCAGTGCCTGGCCTAGGAGCTTTGACCAGGTCCCAGCACAGTGATGACAAGAGGAAAAAACACAGAAGATTTCATTTTAAGACGTCTTCAGTGTTTCTTATTTAAATACAAGGAAAAGAAAATCCAGTGAAATCCATAATTTCAAGAATCCACAGGATCAGCTTCCCATGTACCTCCCCTCTTGCCAAGTACTGACCTTGCTGCCAACAGTCTCAAAAATTTTAGATTTCCTACAACATAACTACGAATTACAACATTCAAAGGGGGAAAAAAGTGGTTTTTTTAATACACAGAGACCACAGGAAGACGAAGAATATCCTGTATAAATACTATCCTGTCAAAGGGGGTAACTCTACCCCAAAGTTTTAAGAACCTTATTAAAGAAAAGGAAGGTGGCTCTGGTTTAAGCTTTTAAATCCCTAAAGACAATGAAAAGAAAACACAGGACAAAGTAGAAATACTATTGATTATGCATAATTGGTATAATTAATTTGTAATTAGTTCATTAAAATATATAGGCATTGGAATTATGCTTGTACATTTCTGGGAATATCCTGCAAGTCACTTGGGATGTGCTTATCATTTATTTGATAGATGAAACATTATTAGAAAGACAGCCCATTAAAAATTAATATGCCGGAGTAATAATTTTCTCGATCTCAGCATTCGGTTTTCCACGTACTCAGACTCCTATTCTGCCTCACGAAGAGTTTTTATTAATTCTGTTTTCCAGAGCATGACTTGGGAAGCGCAGCATTTGGGACGACTGAGGCACAGCATCCTTTATGCTGAGCATGCAGCCAGTTTTGAGAAACAAAACAGCAAAGATGATAAATTAATATACCACAGGAGTGTTCAGCACAACATCTAATTCTACAATCAAAATTAAGATGGAAAGGTAAAAAGCTTTGAGCTTGAAAACAAGTAGGAAGAAGCTTGCAGAGCACTGGGTCTGGAATTGCTGAGCATTCTTGTGCTTCTGCAGCGTGGCTGGCACCTCTCACTGACAGAAATGTGTGAGCAGGACTCCAGGGCTCCTTCAACACTGCAGGGAACAGCCCCTGTCCCACCCCAGGGCTGGGATCCACTGGGATCCACCACTTCAAAGGTGTTGCTCCACCTTTGTGTGGGGGAAAGTCAGGTGGGACAATCGAGCATCACCACCTTCCCTGTTCCCACTGAGCTCCCCGAGGTGCTTCCAGTACTTCTGAAGTGCCATTTCAACCAGCAGCTACAGAAATAATTGGATCTTAAAAAACCCAGGATAGTCACACCACCTCCTCCAAGCTGGGTACGCGAAACTTTTACATTTTTACAATTTTTACACCAAACTTTCCTTAAATTTCTGTAATGGACAGAGCCAGGCCTCGTGTGTTAATTACCAACAGGCTTCCTGCTCAAAATCTCCCCTTCAAAAGCATTTTCCTGCCCACCCTACCTCCATCAACACTGTGGCAGCCTAGAAATGCTGGTCACTCACTGATGATGAAGATGGGCCATGGGAAGACCCATCTTCATTGAAAAAACACGCATAAAAATAAATTTCAAATCGTATTCCCCAGAAGGAGCAAAATCAGCAGTGGATACATAGCACAAGCAGAATCATTTGCCATTATAAGGCCTGAATTTTCTCTTGTAAAACAAAGAGTGTGTGCCTAAAAAAACACCTTTCAAGTTTTAAAGAAGGGTCTCCAGGTCCTTCAAGGCACAATTAAACACTTCTGTAATTCTGTGCTTTCCAGCAAATCTGTGTTAAGAATTCCAAACACTCTCCCAGGAACCACACACATTTTTTTATTTTTTTTTTTCCCTTGCCTCCACTGTAGCATGGACAATTATTTATTTTCTTTGCCTTGCACTCAAGGATGTGATGGATGTATTTACATAAACACACACAGCCACAGATATCTCCCTATAAAAATTAATCTGCAGATGATGAAAAGTGTAAAAGATCTAAGAGGCAAATCCCAAACAAAAGAACACACTTTATACACTTTATACATACAAATATCTTGAAATTATAAAGATCTGAGATTAAGTGGTTTACCACTCATTTAGAATTGATTAGAATGTATTTAAATTTAGCTGAAAGTACCACAACATTGCTCGTGTATTTGCATCTGCGAATAAGTAAATAAAAAGCCTGCTATTAAAGCCTTCATTAATTCTGATTATATGAGAACTTAAAAGCAAATCTGTGTATTACTGCTCTGTAAAGACTCCCAGCAACTCTAGAGCAGAGCTGGCACTGCAACACAACATGTGTCAGCTAAAATGACTAACAGGATCTATTTTCAGTAATCTTAAATCGCACTGGTAAAATATAGAATTAATGGGTTTGCATAATACTTCAAATATTTTTTTCCTTCTAATTCGTTCCCAATTCCTGCCTTATTGTATCAAAAAGTGAATTTTATATCACTTGACATTTATGTACAACAGTTGAACACATTTCATTAAACTACAATGTTTAGGCAGCACTCAGATGTGATGTGTATATTATTATAAAGAATGATCCAGCTATTTTATTTCCTTATAAATATGGTGACTGGAGGTTTAAAAAAATATATCATGTTGACTAGAAACATGAAGAACATTTCATTCTGACTACAGATTTTGAGAGTTTCTATATATTTAATTGAAGCCAGTGTTTTTGAAAGAAGGATTCATTAATTTTAGTAGCATTTCCCTCCAGTTAAAGACTTGTCTGTTAATTTCTAAGAAGTTTAACAATTAGGAATATAATCATCTCCAAATAATACCCAGGAAGCTTTGCTTGCCACTCTCACAGCTGAAAAGTCATCCTAAGTTAGAACAAAATACAACAAAAAAACAACCTTGCCCAGTATTTAGTCATTAAACTCAGAGTTATGGGATGGAGCTAGAGTAAAGATTTTGCACTTTATCATGTCCAGTAATCAGAGGTTTAGAACACTCCATACTTTATAGAGTTGGCCTCAAAATACATTACTCTTCCCCATAGTTTCTAGGCCCAAGTGTCAAGTCCATTACTCAGTAATCAACATCACAAAACATTTTAAGGCACTGTGCAAGACAAAGGATCAAGGGGATTTTTAGCATTTGATTAAACAGAAAAGTATACCTGATAGTCTAAAATGCTGAATCCTAAACCATTTTTGTCTTTCTCCAGCTCAATAACCTTCACATCAGGAGACCATAATGCCAATTCCCCTTCTTCCTCCTCAGGATTAAAGTCTTCCTCGGGTTTCACCTGGAAAATAAAAGCTCTGGTTCAAATACCATTCTCTCAGTTCTCTACAAACACCATTCCCTCAGTATTTTGATTATTAATAGTGCATACGTGCCCTAAAATGTGACCTTTCATGGAATTAAAACTTCACTGAGCATTATGAATAGAGTTTTCTCCAGCTTACTGCCTTGAGTACTCCCCTGGGCACAGCCCTCCATGTTTTGAGCATCAGAGCCCAACCTGGCACACAAATACCCATGTATTAGTCTAATTAATTGTTAGAATATTACTAACCTGTTACATGTTGATGAACTTCAGCTGTCCCATTAGATGCATAAAGGAAAAATAAATAGCATAAAAGATTTAACCACAGACAGCTAATAGAAAGGCCAGACAATCAGAAAAGATGAGAAGCCAAGCTGTAAATACTTTTGCAAGTAGGAGCAACCACAAGTGTCAAGCTTTAGTTTGACACTTT
>WAAG01062871.1:0-11446 GCA_013390105.1 Tichodroma muraria | reverse complement strand
GAAATGTTTTTGTCCAGCTACAAGACTTTCCTTATGCAGCTTTGTGAAAGTAAAAAAGGACCTATTTTTAATTAACAAATTGTATTCCTGTGTGCACAGAAATCATCATCCAAGGTATCTGTATTAGTTCAGTGGTGTGGAAACTCTGACCATTTTCTTTTTGTGGAGAAACAGACATACTTCACATAGGAACTTTCCACATAGAAATGGTTTAAAAGCCCTCTTACAGTGTAAGAAATGAATACTTAATTAACAGCTTTCAGTAAGGAAAATTTTAAAGGGGAATTCTTATTTCTATTGCTGTTTTATATGTTATTAGCATCCCAGGAGCCACTGTTTTTATTTTGTGTCCAACTGTGATCAGATGTCTTTCCTACCAGCAATCTGATCAGGAAGCAGAAACTAGAAACTAAAGAGGAATTTTTTTAACCATTTGGAATTAGTGCTGGTTTTGCTGCAGTTATCAGGGAAAAAAACATAACATCTGAAAATTTGATTTGGGCTGACTCAACATGAAGCATTTTAACATGGCAGGAAAGCACTCAGTTCTCATATATGGTAAAATAGAAATCAGGATTCTGAAGTCTTTGAATCTATCTTCATTTATGGCAGAAAATTGTAGATGTAAAGCCATAGGTTTCAAAATCTGAAGGACCAGATTGATCATTTACTCTAAACCCTTGTATAACATGGGATCCCAGGTCACCTCTATTATCTTTGACATCAGATGCTGTAGGTCTTGAGGGCTGAATTCCTACAGTACCCTCTTTTTTATGTAATGTTGCAATGACTTTTACAGGTGCCAACAGAAATAGGGTCTCCAGTACACCAGACACTGTACGATTACAAAGGAAGAATTGGATTCAGACCAAAGTTTCGTGCCTAACAATAAAATATGCTTGTCATCTGAGTGGACCTCTCAGGCATCACCTAGGGACATGGTTTAGTGGTGGACTTGCCAATGCTGGGTTAACACCATCACCAGATCTCCATGGACTCCATGGTCTTAAAGGTCTTTTCCTGAATGAATGATTCCATGATTCAATGAAATCTACCAGACAACTTTTACCAAGGCCTTGTTCTTGGGCAAAGTATTGTCAAACTTACAGTGCTGTAAACATTAAAGTCTGCCATTCCTATGTGCAGATGAATCCAATATTGATTATCTCTGCTTCATTACTTTGCTCCATTTGCAAGAAATGGAGGCATTTAAAACTTTCAAAGAGACTTAATTTTGAAACATCAAAATGTTTGAATTCAATTTAAGAAATCTTCAGTTAGGAAAAGAGGTCACTCAGGATTTTCTAGCCTTTGAGCTCTTGGTAAGAGCTAAAAAGGTAAAGTAATCTCGCTTTAACAAAAGAAGGTTCCTACAAATAACAAGAGCAAACTGTGATCCAAAAATCATCTCACAAGCACCAGGGATGTGATCACATGGCCTTGAACTGAAAAGAAACTGATTAAAAGTTGACAAAGTTATTCTTGTGTATTTCCACTGGAGGAGCCCAGCAGCCTTTGGTTATTGTTAAGGTTGATCACTCAGCACAAAGCGAAGCATATTTATGTTAATTCAGCAGACACCAAAAGGTTAAATTGACTTTCTCAGGATGTTAGTGTCAGGGTGTCAATTACTGTGATAATTAAATATTTGTAAAGAGATCAAAATTTTATATTTTACAAGCTTGGGAGAAGTGACTGCTTGCAAGACAATCAGCACATGAAATGTGTATGCTATGCAGACTTCACTGAAACCGGTAGCAAAAATCTCTTTTAAATGTGGCAAAGACTTTACCCCATCTATTACGTTGAGGAATCATCAGTAGGAGCAGCATAAAAATGGTATTTCAAGGCTTTTCAACAAAAGAAATAAATGTAACAAATTAGATAGCCCCTAGGTGTACATTTACTTGGACTTGTAGAAACTACTGTTCCACATAAGTTATGTTTATTGCCAGTTCTGATATTTGCAGGCTTGGTTTTCTTAAGGGGTTGCAGCAGCACTGAACCAAGCCCCGTGTCTGCAAGGCACAGCTCTTGTTAGGAAGGTGCATCTCCTGTATGTGCACTTGACCAGTTTCAAGTTTTCTTGCAGCTCACTTTACTCTCGAACACCTGAGGTAGTGATGGCATATGAGTGCACAGCAGTGGCTGTCTGCATGCTGGTTTAGGTCTGTATTGGGTCTAAAATATGGCTTTAATACTAGTGGTCTCTAGGGATAGGAGTCTGTAGCTTCAGTAGTATCTACAAAGTATATGAACCATATAGTTTTAATTTTGCAAAATATTTCCTTACAAGTGCAGGCAAATTCTGTGTCTTGGACTTAGCCTCCAGCTTGCAAACAGCAGACTTAAAATGAAATTATATAATACGTTGTGTTTTAAGGAGGTCTGAGATAGCAAAAGGAGAATCACAGTGAGGTATAATTTCTGAAAAAGAAAATTGGGGTATAGGTTAAAACAGGAAAGAAAAAAACAGTAACAATGACAGCTGGGTTTATAAGGGCTATCATGTTAGGTCTTATCAAGGAAGAGTTCCTCAGCTGTTGCTCCAAAATGTGTGCTGGGATTAGTCCCACAGGTATTGCCATGGCCTCATCCAGGGATGGGAATTGGGAAGTACCCCTGTGGATGGTGCCCCAGCAGGAGCAGGGCACTGTAAAGCTGCTGTGACAGTCTCTGCAGCAGTGTTTTAGAATCTGTGTGCCTGAGGAGGAGGAAACAGAGAAGCAGCTCTGCTCCTTTTGAGCTGCCTCCCTGCAGAGAAGCAAGAGTGAGTAACACACTTTCTTTAGACCTTAGAGAAAGGATCAGTAGATTTCAAAAGGGGCTACTGCTGTAGCACTGCAGAAGTGCAGGCAGTGAAGGATTGCCAAGAATAAAGAGGAGGGAGAGAGGAAACTGCTGTGAGAAATGCGTTATTCTGTTAATGGTGAGGCAAGTGGAACTGCTAGTGAGAGACCCTTACACCCTTGAGGGGAACATACCCTGCCAGGGGCCAGCCAGGATAGATCTCTGAAGGAGCCACTTGAATCAGCCTCAAATGCATGGAGGACAGACTTGAGGCCTCTGTGCTGAATGCAACTAGAGAATGTGTGAATAAGTGAACAAAACACTTCATTTTAAGCATAACTCCTTTCTTGTGTCTGCTCTGTTCTCTCTTTTTCCAAACCAGGACCAGAAGACCAGAAAGATGGGCAAGATAAAACGCTTTTTTCCACATCTGCTGGCAGGTATGGGTTTTGAATACCACTTTCCAAACTGAGTTCCAGTCTTCCAAAGTGAATTCCTTGCCCTGGAGTTTGCACCCTTACCAGTTTGGTGCTGGGTTCTGCCATAGTTTCAGGTGTTCAGCTGCCATAAGAGCATTCAGGATACTATCTCAAATGCCAGCAAATACATGTTTGTTTACATGGAAGACAACTTCGTTATGTAGTTTCACATGTATATATTCCCAAACCCATGGAGACCTTGGTGTCTGGCAGTTGGCCTGCTGGCCCATTTGAACCCCATGAATCACCTGGGGTTCATTTTCTGTGTGCCTGGTGAAAATTGGAGAGGCTGCTTTTGTGCACACAGGTGATTGTGTTGGGCCTTTCCATCGTGATGACCTTGCTGTTTTTCCTGTCTACACACCCCAATGGTAAACCACAATTAGTGGTCTGAAGTGAGAAACCAGGAGGACTTTCCTCCTTTTGCTCGGTTTGGAGATGGCCAGATGCAAGCCTGAACAGTGTGAGGAGGAGGAAGAAGGGGAGGTGCAGCTGCTCCCTGGGCAGCAGGACGTGCTGCAGGGGGGGTTACTGGTCATCCCTTGAGTTGGCAGTGAGAGCAGTTGCTGTTCAACCCAGCTAGAGGGAAACACAGCAGAGAAGCCCTGCTAGAGGCATGCGGGTAGGTAGTGCTGAGATCTGGAGGTACCCATGGTCTAAATGGTTGCTGTGGGAGGACTGTTCTGCAAGGACAAATGTGTTTGCTGTGCTGAGCCAACCCTTCTCTACATCACATGAATTATTCAGAGAGAAAGAAACTCTAACCAGTGCCGCAGCAAAAGAGACTGCAGCAAAGCCAAACTCTCAGCTCCTAAGTATGCTCCCTCTCCCGCTCTTCTTCCTTCCTGATTCATACTAGGAATAAAGGATTTCAGTGAAAGCTGCTTGTCTGCCTCACATAACCCTGAGAAAATGTATTTTCCAGCATCACCTCCCTCAAAGTGGAGCTGTAACAATCCAGATGTTTGGTGTGTTATGGAGAGGTCTAAAACCCAGAGACTGGAGGGCCCATGCAAGGAGCCAGGAGAGGAATGGAGTGGTGGATGCATAGTCCTTGCACAACTTTGGCCCCAATTTACATCCTACTCAAACCTACTCTCTCAGTTCAAATAGCCAAATGAGGGGTTTTTAATTGAAAAGAACTCAGATCCAGTTTGTTTCTCTGGAGGAATCACTTTCAGGGTTTCTTTTTTCCTGCTTTGTCTCTGTTGAGTCTGGATAGACCAAGCTCTGAAGTTAGGGAGAAAGTGTGGCCCCTGATCTTGGAAGGATAAGGACAGTTTAGGGCAGGAAGGTGGCCTGTGGCAGAGCAGGTGCTAGGGTTGGTGGGTGGGCAGCTGCCTGCCCTCCAGGTGGCAACTCTCAGCTGAAGACTTGCAGCGGAAATCAATTATTATTGTGCTGGTGGCCTGATGAGGCACTGACAGGTTCTTAATTTAATTTCCTTTGTAGGAGTGAGGTAATGTGCCAAACACAAAGCTCTCCATTTTTCTAACAATCTACAGAGTTTCTGCCTTCCCCCTCACCTAAAGGGAGGGACTGATAGGGGAGGGAATATATGAAATGGTTTGTGGCTTTGGTTTGGTTTTCTTTCTTTTTTTTTAATTTTAAACTTGTCAATAACCCAAATCTGATATCTGAGGCCTTGCCAAAAGCAGAAATTCTTCATTTGACTCCAGCCAATATGCAGGCATGATGAGTGGAGGGGCGGGCTCCATTTCCACAAGAGTCTTCATTAAGTACTTTCTGCCATGCTAGGAAAAGTGTGTTGTCATCACGAAGTCCCACTGAGTTGGACTGGTTCACCTCTTTGAGCCACTCTTTGTTTCAAAAATGCAATTTATGGCTGGTCTGCCATTGCTTATTCAAACAACATCGCACCAATGCCCCTCCATGTCTGTCTGCCCAAGGGCCCAGCAACATCAATAATAAACGACCAGCTGTGGGAAGGCAGCTTTGGGTTCAAACCAGCAAGTGTGTTAGGTTAGGGGGCCTCCCCTGGGCAGGGGATATGCAGTGAATGGGAACTGTAGCTTGCAGTAATTCCCTCCCTGCAGAAAGGACTCATAAATATTTAATAAACTTCTGGCCCTTGCCATAGATGAGGTCTTACTAGCGAACTGGAGTGGCTTGAGGACAGATATTGTGTCTGTTACTATAGCACCACCTTGCACAGGATCTTGGTGTGAAAGAGACAGGGGAGGGAGGGAAGAGGGGAGGGAGGGAGGGATGCGCTGAGGATGAGCCCAGCGAGCCAGGCTGAGGTTTGCCTGTGGAGCAGGCAGCACGTCCTGCCCAGGGACGCTGTTCCTCAGCAGCACCTGCAGCTCCCAGCTGCAGTGCCCGGACCATCCGGCCCGCACAGGTACCGGCCAAGCACGGCAGAGCTGCCCCAAGGGCCGCGCGGGCCCCTGAGCGCTGCTGAGGGGGCTTCGCTCCACGGCTTTTCTCTTCTGGCCTTGCAAGATCTGACTTGATTTTTTTTATTATTTTTTTTACCCACTCCTTTCTTGAGCAACTGGTTGTTGTTGCAGAGGTCACCGAGGGGACTGGTAGAGGCTCCCGACTCTGACCTTGGGAATACGACAGCAGAAGTGAATGCTCATTGACATAAGGGATTTACTCAAGAAGAAAGACAAAATGCCTTTCAAAGGGCTTGGTTCACTGAAAGAAAGATTTTTTAACCCAGGAAACGAAGAGGTGAAGAACACCATTAGTGACTCGCTGGGGAATCTGAGAAGGTAAAACCCAACAGAAAATTCCCAGACAGGTCCATTGATTCAATTTATTAAGAGAAATGCATTATATAAAATATGTATAAACATAAAACAGAATATAGAGTTGCAAAATTAATATCTGGGTACAGAGAGCGAGACAGCTTGCTGTGAGACAGAAGATGTAAAAGGAGCAGTTACAACATCATGTGACTGTAGATCATAGAATATTTATATTAAACAAAAAAGGTGAAAATAAATTATGAAATAATGTTCTAATACTAAAAAGAGCTTGAAAAAGTGTTTAATTAAAAAACCTTTAAATAATTTAATATGACTAATTCTGTGGTTTAGCTTGCATGAGAAAAAGCAATAATTTAATGGGAATTAACACTCCCAATGATGCCACTCTTGAAATTAGACTTAATGTTCTTAGATTACAGGTTTGGGCGGTTTTAAAACTTGTTCCAAATCAGTAAGAGAAAATGTATCGAATAGAGATGTGTATGTGTGAGTTTACTGACACTAGCAAATTAGAAAGAGAATAAGGAGAAGCAGCTATTTGCTAGCAAAAGCAGAAAAAAAGATTAAAGATTTTCATCTTAACCTGATGGTTTTATGAATGAAGAAATGGAGGATTTTTATTTTTAGAGAAATGAAAATCTGATCTAACAAATGACCAGTTTCATAAAGGGAAAGATATTTCTCATTTAAATAGAAGATTATTTCTGTTAGTAATTGCTACTGACAATGCTTATTTGTGTAATCAATAGATGAGAGCCAGAGGGGTTAGTGGCATTTCTTCCATGCTTGATGTTGTGTTTTAAATCTTTGTGTGGATCAGAACAACATTTTAACTGAAGGATTTTATAGTGACTGAATTGTATTTGCTTTCACATTCACCCCTTTGTCTTCTATTGGGAATGCTATTTTGAGTCAAGAAATAGTTCTTGGTATATCTAAATGAGCCTTTGATCACAAGAAGATGTGTAAGAATTTACATATATCATACTGCAGTTATTCTATTTATCTATCATGTGAACAGAGTATCTGTGTTCTGCACAGCTTCTACTTAACTTTTTCTAATTTACAGTGTTACAGATGAAGCCTGATGTTTTGCTTTTTTTGCTTCTACAATACTCTACAGTAATTCCAGGAAATCTGTTTATCTTTTAGAACATTGACTCAAGTANCTCTACAGTAATTCCAGGAAATCTTTATCTCTATCTTTATCTTTAAATTTTGTCTTTCAGAACATTGATTCAAGTCATTTATTCAATGATAAATTCTCTTTGCTGTGGGCTCTGCTGGCCAATTTGACCAAATACCTGTAAGGTTTGTATCTAGTGAATACGTAATGTGTCAGTTCACTGGGCTCACTTTAGCTTATCCAGATTGCTCTCCTCTTGTAGCCATGTATTAAAGATGTCATGCTGGTTCCTACACAGTTGATAGTACAGACAGCCAACTTCAGCAACACTGCTTCTGAATCAAATTAACCCAAATATCACTTGATATACAAGAAAGTTTGCTGAAATTAATTTTTTTCTCGTTTAAACATAAGTATCTCAGGGCCTTCCTTAGATGTATTCCTTAGACCAATCAGCAGAGGAAATAATCCAAACTATAACATCTTTTCACTATTCCTGCAGTCAGATCTAAGTAAGAATTGCTGCAATTTGAGCAGTCTTGTAGGAAATATGCAGTCATATTTGAGAGTTTCCATAAATGAATGAAACATGCATGTTTTTAATATGAACTTCATCCTCTACAGCTTAGTCTACAAATGAGAGCATACAATTGTGTTTTTATATGGCGGTACACATACCTGTATATGAATTGCAATCTTGACTTTACTCTTCATCCAATCCAATTGTCTTTAATGTGAAAATCGGCAAAGAATTTGGTTTCTCTTCTAGCACTCATCATAATTTGATGAATTATTATAATGTACATTCTTGATTAGACCTCCAAGTATGATTTCACGGACTGTGGTGTGTTCATGTCAAAACTGACAAAGTGGGTAGAAAAATATTTCACATTTTAGTTTGGTAAATATGACTGGTTTGTGCCTTTCTGCCACATTTCCTCTGTCTTGTAAACGNGAATTTGCTCACAGGAGGTGACTTTAGGGTGTCTGGATCCTGGAAGGGAGGCAGGGGGGACTGAACTGAGAGACCCAAGAGCCACCCTTGCTTTAGGCTGTTGGCAGCTGTTTAATTTGTGAGATCTTAGAAGATGTTTTAGAAAATGTTGTAAATGCTTTGTGTAAAAATTTTTAAAGTAAAAGTGTTTTTTTCTTGATTAATTTTATACAAGGTATAAAATTATATATGTAATATAATATAATATATTATATTATAATTTTGTATCAAGGCTTGGGTGAATGAATATCAGAAATGTGGCTCTGTCATCCTTATGTTTCTCAGAAAAGAAAGATTTCATGCAGATCTTCTTGATGGACATGAACACTTTGGTTCTTCTGTTAACTTACTGCAGGTCAAAGAAAAAGTCAAACACTGAAGTACAATCTTAGGCTCTGCCTACTCTAAGGATTTCAGGAGTCCTGGACCAGCTAACAGCAACTGTGGGCTTCCTGATGAAGTGGGAAGTGTCTAAGAGGGTTTACAGCCCAGTATTGTCATTTTTAATGTAAAATGACATATGGGCCATGACACATGGCTTCTGTATGAAGTGTAGCCCTGATAGGTGTAGTTCTGGCTGCTGTAGATGTCCCTTGGTGAATTAGCCTAAATTGCTGAAAACTGAATCTTGAAGCTGGGTGGTAGACTCTTGCATTGGACAGGACTCCTCTGACTGCTGGATCATGGAGTTATTCCTCTCATATTTTCCCTTTGCACACAAGCAGGGAGAGCTTAGTGCCTCCCAGGCCGTGCAGTGCTGTGAACACAGCGTGGAGTGACCAGATCCAGCTGATGCACGAGTGATGCCTTTGTAGCAGTGTTAGTGCAAGGGCACAGAGCACTCGTGCAGCGCTGCACCTCAGCACCCTAGGGGCAAACATCCCTCCAGTGCTCCGCGACTGCGCTGCGAGACTGCCCTGCAGCCCGGGAGTGCACGCGGGACGTGCAGCCCCTTGCTGTCTGAGACTTGTTGTGGGTTTCATGTAAATACCATGCAGAAAACAGCAAGAGTGGTCCCATGCCCTGAGTAACTCAAGAGAGTTTGGATATTTCTGCTGGGATTTGTTACCAATGCATCAAATACAGGATTTATTATGGAAAATTATGACCTGGACAAATCCCTGAAGAATTAATAAGATCTTAGGAGATTGTGTCTGCTTTTGAATTAATGATATTTTGTGATAATTACTGTATGGGTTTCTGAAGTTACACAGGGATCATTGTAGTTACTGGATTTGTGGGTGTGAGCTTTGAACATTGTGTATGATTGTGCTCCAGCTGCCTGTGAAAGACTGCCACATCTGGTGGGATCCATTCTAGAATGTGTTTTAACATGACAAGTATTAACATTTGCCTGTTACTGTAGAATCAATGAGTTTTTAATAAAATGAAACTAAATTCTAGCATACCTAATTTATCATTTAAAGAAAGAACTAATTTCTCTTCTAAAACCCTCTTAAATACAGAGTGCTGAAGGTATATGTGCTGTAGGGATTTTATTTATTGCTGATAGGGATTTTCTAAATTTCTTTCATTGTTTCAAAATTCTGTGTATGCCAGAGTAGTCACTCAATAAAAAAGAGAAATTTTGCATAGTTATTATGACATTTGGGCACAGAATATGAATACAGATTCCTCTTCTTACTTGCCAAGTGTTGTACATTTGCTGAAAAAAGGAAAAAACAGGTCTAAAGAGTGAACATTTCCTGTGCAGGAAAATTCATGCCTGCATCTCCTGCATGAGGCTGATAATTAGAGGAGAGCACTGGCCCTGAAGCAGTTTTCTTCTAAGTCATTGGTCTACAACTAGTAAAAAATTTCACTGACACTACGAAAATACATGGATCAATTAGAAGATGAATTTCTCATCATTTCATGGAGTTGCCATATCTTCATTATGTACCCGTTCAGTAAAATAAAACCAAAAAACCAGTGCAGACACTGGCTGTGTGAATGTCTGCACTCCTCTGATATCTATGTGTTTGTACTGCTACTGAAAAATAGTTTTCTCCAAGACAAACCTGGTATAGAGGAATTGAAATTAATCTCTGGGGGTAGGAAATCAACTGTGTGGATTTGGGGTGATGGATCAGTCCTCAACTTGCTTCTTTTACTTAGTCGAATACAATAGCATAATAATTAATTTCTCTGCAGAGACAGTATTGGTCCATAGTTCTAGTCCTAGGTCACCACTTTTAGCACTGAAATTGGAGCAGAAGGATGTTTTCATGCCTATTTGAATTGACAGCCAGCTGAAAATGTCCAGATGTTTTGGCTTTGCATGAAGAGTCTAATCTTTGCCAGGTGCCCATAATAATGCACCCACTAAAGTCTAATGTCTCTCTTACAAATAGAGCCTGGTAAATGTACAAATATTTGTAAAATTGTCAATTGATTTAATTCCATCAATATCTTATATTCTGTTAGAGGAAGACAAAATATTTCTTTTGGCTTGTTAATAACACTTTGGCGATGACAACAATTCTAAAAAATAATCATTCAATTCTTTTTTCAGTTCCTGAGGTCTTTATTGTTGGTGTCTCATTCTGTTTACACCTACCTCTATTGAAACATAGAGCATGGAATACTCTATGTGTGGCACCATACATGGAACGTATGGTGTCTTCTTTTTAAAGTGCCTGACTGAATTAGTCTCTGTACTCCCAATTCCCTAACAAATGCTGTTTCCCTGCAGGTGAAGAATAAGATCTCAATCACCCCCAATAACACCACAGTAAGATCATGTTTTCTGTGTTATCTTGCTTGAATGGAAAGTCTTCTTTACTCCAGTCTGACAATGAGCTAAGCAGTGAGCCCTAGTTTGAGAAAAGAATTAAATAAAATAATCCCAGGAGTTTCCTTCTGGCCCAAAACACTGTGATTCTAGTGTTTCTTGAAAACGTGAGCTGATGGACTGTAGCATGCTTATTTTCTTTTTGCCAAGACTATGGCTGAAATAATGGGCTTGTATTGTGATGTAAAAAGCAATAATATAGTAAATGATGCTCCAGTTAGCTCTAGAGCCTAAAAATTATGAGATTTTTAAGTGGAACTTTATATTGGAAGGATATATTTAAGTGCACAAGAAGCCATACTTACCACCTATATCTGCAAACTGTCCAGTGTAGAGTACTATCTGTTAGATTATGGGTAGTACATTAGATTTACAGCTACTGGGGAAAGCTGTGATTAAACCAACCCTGTCCCAAAAATTCCAACCCAGTCAGATGTAGCCCATCCATGTATGCTCTGTCAGCATTTGTTTACAGTTGATTTTTATACTGAAAACTGGGGTTTCAAATACATTTCAAATACATAC
>WAAG01062868.1:62198-83950 GCA_013390105.1 Tichodroma muraria | reverse complement strand
GGGGAGGGATGGATGCGGGATGGGTGCGGGATGGGTGCAGGAATGGGTGCGGGATGGGTGCGGGGCACAGGCAGCGGTGATTCCCAGCCGGGTCCCGGGGCAGGCCCGTTCCGTAGCCGCCCTCTCTGTGCCTCCCCCCTCCCTCTCCGTTCCCTCTCCAGTTCCCCCGGGATAACGCCGGCAGATGGGCGCCGGTGTCGGCTCTGCCTTCGCTTTTTCCCGTTCCAGTTTATCCCGCTTTGTGCCGCGGGAATGGCCTCGTGCGGGCAGGGTGGGCGCGGGGCGAGGGGCACGGGGGACCCGGGGACAGCGGGGACACTCCCGCGCCTCGTGGCGCTGCTCCCTCCCGGGCCAGGGGAGCTTCCAGGCGTTCGCCATCCAGGCTGGCATCGCCCGGAGCCCGGCGGAGCCCAGCGCTGCCGTGCGGCTGCGGGCCCCGTGGGAGGCAGGCCGAGGTCTGGCCTCAGCCAGGGGCAGCATCCAGGAGGAAGCGAGGGGGTTGATTTCCAGCGGGGAATTTCTTGGGAAAGGCTGTCCGTGGCTCGCGGGACCCCGGGCGGGGCAGGGCTGCTCCTTGGCGCCGCCGGGCGTGGGTCACTCGGAGACGGGAGGGTGGGATGTGCTGCTGCCTCAGGAAATCAGGGAACACGGGCGGCTCAGGAGCCTGCGGGGAGCCCCCCCGGCACCCCCAGCCCCGCCAGCGCCGCGGCGCTGCCGCCTCCCGCCCTTCCCCGTCTTTCCCAAGGGAAACGTGGAATCTCGGCCGTGACGCGCTCCATCTCCTTGGAGATGGTCCCGCGCCCTGTGCCGGGGCTGGGTGCCCGTCCCGGGATGCAGCAGGGCTGGAGCCGGCGGTCCTGGGCGGGCAGGTGCCCCTGCCAGGGGCAGGGCCGGGAAGGGTTCGCTCCGGGCCGTGCCCTGGCGTCCGCGTTTGTTCTGTGGGCATCAATAAAGCATTTCCTGGGATTCCTGGAGCCGGAGTCTTGTTCAGACAAGGGCGGCGGGATGTGGGAGCCGCCCGGGATGTGTGTGACCCTCTGCGGGGCCAGCGACTGGAAAACCTTCGGGAATTAAGCCGGGGGAGAAGCAAAGCTTGGCCCGCCGGTATGCGGAGCGGCCCGGCAGGAGCCCTGCAGGTGGTGGCAGAGCTCCACCGCAGCCTCCGCTGCCAGGGCTGCAATTCCAGCTCCCAAGAGCTCTTCCCGCGCATCTTTCCAGAAGGGAAAAGGAGCCTTTGCTCAGCCGCGCTGCACGTGCGGGTGGGGCCGGGAATGAGATCTGTGGGACAGGCGGGGGACTGGTGGGGGGAAATGAGGAAGGAGATCCATGGGATGAACTTGGGATTGATGGATGGGGAAATGAGGAAGGAGATCCACGGGATGGACTGATGGATTGATGGGGGGGAAATGAGGAAGGGGGTCCATGGTGCGGACCCTGGATTGATGGAGTGGGACCAGAGAAGGAGTTCCATGACCATGGATCCTGGATTGATGGAGCAAGACTGAGGAAAATAGGTCCATGGTGTGGGACCCAGATGGATGAAGCAGAACCAAGGAAGGAGATCCATGGCCTGTGCCCTGGATTGACACAGCAGATCCGTGGCATGGATCCCGGATTGGTGGAGCAGATCCATGCCATGGATCCCGGATTGGTGGAGCAGATCCATGCCTTGGATCCTGGATTGACGGAGCAGATCCATGGCATGGATCCCAGATTGATGGAGCAGATCCACGCCATGGATCCCAGATTGATGGGGCAGATCCATGCTATGGATCCCAGATTGATGGAGCAGATCCATGCCTTGGATCCTGGATTGACGGAGCAGATCCATGGCATGGATCCCAGACTGATGGAGCAGATCCATGGCCTGTACCCTGGATTGACACAGCAGATCCATGCCATGGATCCCAGATTGGTGGAGCAGATCCACGCCATGGATCCCAGACTGATGGAGCAGATCCATGGCCTGTGCCCTGGATTGACACAGCAGATCCATGGCATGGATCCTGGATTGGTGGAGCAGATCCACGCCATGGATCCCGGATTGGTGACGCTGGCTGCTAGCGAGGAGCCGGGATTTACCTGGCCGGTCTCTCAGGGGGTTCAGTCCCGATCCTGAGCCCCTCAAGCCCAGCCCAAGCGGATTTACAATTTCAGAGCCGAGCTCTGGGAAGCGATTTCCACAGCCAGAAGTGCTGGGAGATGAAAAGGCATTTTCAGCAGCACCTGACTGTCCTTGTCTGTTTTAAACAGTTTTAGGGAAGAGGTTATTTGGGATTTGCTATCCCAGGGCTGGCAGGGAGCTGCACAGGTCTGGCTGCAGCAGGGATTAGGATTTGCAGTGGTCACCAGCAGTTCAGCCAGGCAGGGCTTGCCTGGCAATGCTCCAGCGGAGCTGCTGGCTCAGTGTCCAGCGGTTATTCCTGCCATCCTGGAGGAAAACTGGAGGAAAACTGTGGGAAAACTATGGAAAAACCTGTGAAAACTATGGAGAAAGCCCTGAAATCCCTGCCTGGGGTGGTGCTGGGTGATTGGGTCCCACCAGCTGAGCCCCCGCACCCTCCTCGCTGGGGCACCCAGGCCGCACCCAGGGCTGGAGGGGTGCCCGTGCCCCTCAGGAATTTTGGCTCCCCTTTCAACTGCAGGGATTCGATTCTCCTGACAGCAAACGCTGGAGGCAATGGCAGAGGATCTCATTTGGCAGGAAGGAGGCTGCTGGTTGAGAAGAAGGTTCTAACAAGAGCAGGAAAAATAACCCCTGCCACTGGTAATAATTACAGATCCCCGAGCTTCCTCCTTTGGAAGACTTTAATGGCTTTTAAAGCAGAATCACTTAGTTGGTTGTTGTTTTTTTCCCCTTTCCGGAACATCTAAAACCTGGAAAGGTCATTTTTCCCCCACTGTTTTGTTTTATTAGCAGAAAAAAAAAAACAACAAAAAACACTGGAGAAGGCAAACTGAAATGTAGAAATAATATTTCTGGTATAGTGCTGGTGAGAAATGAGGCCAGTGAGAATTCAGGGATTTGAGGGTGGTGTTCACCTCGCCCATCATGGACTGGACAACGTCTCCATGAAGAAATTTACCCAGTATCCCATCTAAACATCTCCTGGGGCATTTTCCCCAAATGATGAGGAACTTGAGGCTTTTCCCTCTTGTCCTGTCCCTTGTTCCATGGGAGCAGAGCCCGATCCCCACCTGGATCCACCCTTCCGTAAAAAGTTGTGGCAATGCTCAGGATGGGCTTTTTAAAACCAGGGATATCAGTGATCTGTGGGAAGGGCTCCAAAGGGTGGTGGGGACTGGCTGGGCTCTTCCTTCTCCCAAAACTCCAGGAACATCAGCACCACCCCCATCCCAGGCAGGAATCCCCTCTCCAGGTGCTCCCTTCGAGGGGGCAGGACAGGGGGGGAGTTTGGCTGGCTCTGGAATCTGGATCTGATGGCAAACAAGCTGGCTCCTTCCTGGCCCTTTGTGGATAAACCCGGCCCTCTCACGGTGTGATCACAGCTCCGTGGCTCGGAGTCAGTTCCTGCAGGACAATGTGACATTCTCCCAGCACAGGCACCGGGAAGAGCCCAGGATTTCAGGGATGAGGTTTGATGGGAAACTTCTTGGGAAGGTCCCTTAGCGGCTTGGATTGAGTGACCAGGACTGAGGAGAAAGGTCCTGGCCTTTTCTGTGAGCTCTGTGTGTCCATCCGGCCACAGGTGCTGCCACAGGGAAATGCAGGGTGCTAAAATTGCCTCTTTACCCCAAAAAGCTTCATGATTTAATTTGAGTGAGGCTGCAGCCACCACCTGCCTGCTGCCTTCGGATTTGAGTGCCCACTGGTGGGAGCAGCACAGAAACACTTCCAGGAAAGGTAGAAAATGGGTGTTTTCACTGCCAGAGCAATGGTGGGATGGGAGCAGAAGATGGTGCAGGATAAATCCCCCAGAGGTCCTGGCAGGTGATCCCCTGCAAGGTCCTGCCTTGGCCTGGGCCATGACAGGTGATCCCTGAGTGTGTTCCCAGCTCTCCAGGCCCATTCCTTGTGCTGGAGAACCATAAAATCCCAGGTTGGGTGAGGTTGGAAGCACCTTAAAGCCCATCTCTTTCCACCTCCTGCCAAACTGTTATAATTTATCAATGAAACTCTTCTTCCTTTCTTGAAGACAGCATTGAGGTTGCTTGGAGCAGGTGAGAATGTCAGCTGAGGCTCCCAGGAGGGCAGGAATTCCCACCAGGAAGTGTGGCACATGCTCAGGTCCAAAAAACCTCTCCGGGTGCTGCAGAGCTTCCCTGCCCATTATAAAGCATTTATTTGAAGTTAAGTTTTGTGTGAGAGCTTATTAAAAAAGTGTGGTTTATGGATTTAATTAAAGTTCTGCATATGAGACCTTGCTAATCCTGTTTGTGCTGCAACTGTATTAACGTGCTAAAAATCAATATATTTGAGTTTAAATATTTTATTATGGCAAGCTGTTAAATATTAATGATGTAACAAGTAATCAGTGTCGCTGCTTCTGCCTGTTCTGGGGGAAATCTGCAGGAAAGGAGAACAAAAGCAATCTGCCCGCTGGGTTTGATGGTTCTTTGTGGCTCAGCTCGGGAATCAAAGGTTCTTGGTGGGTTTGGAAGTCATGAAAGCATCTTGCCATGGCTGGAGAGGGAATTTCTGTGAGGGCCAGCAGTGACAGGACAGGGGGATGGGTTTAAGTTGAAAGAAGAGAGATTTTGGTGGGGTATCCGGAAGGAATTCCTGTCTGGGCTGGAATTCCCAGAGCAGCTGGGGCTGCCCCTGGATCCCTGGCATTGCCCAAGGCCAGGCTGGACACTGGGGCTGGAGCAGCCTGGGACAGTGGGAGGTGTCCCTGCCATGGCAGGGGTGGCATTGGATGGGATTTAAGGTCCCTGCATCCCAAACCATTCGGAAATTCTGGGATTCTGGGGTTCTCTTTGCCTGCAGGGGAAAGCAGCCATGGGAATAATTAAACCGTGCTGCTGCAAGAGCCTGATTAAGGGAACAAAACCCCACTGTGATCCTTGACAAATGGACTCAGCCCGGGCTCCTTCAGTTCAGCCTCATGGAGAGCGCAGTGAAATGGTTCCCAGGAAACCCAGCAGCTCCTGCCTGCCTGGCCTGCGCCCCCGGCAGAGCCACGTGGCCTGGGGGTGTCCCTGTGGGCCAGGACAGGGACCCTGTGCCCTCAGCCCCCCCGCCAGGGCCTGAGGGGGTGCTCTCCCCCAGGGGGGTCTCAGCCCCCCAGGACTGGGACTCCGTATCAGAGCCCGTGTTCAGTGGGTGTTTTTCTTCCCCAAAATATTAATAAGAGAAAGTAAAAAACATGTTTGGTGGGTGATTATAATGTTACATAACCCACACACGCATATTTAGCCGGCTCTGGCTGCGCAGCTCTGCTGCTCCTCTGCACAAGAGTCCCTGTTCCCATTGCGCTGCTCCTCCTGGCTGGAATGGCACTGGGAAGGGCAGGAATCTGCTGGAACCTTATCCTGAGCTCAGCTGCTGCCCCTCCTGGCTCAGGGCACGCTGTGGGATTTGCCAGGGGCCGAGCAGAGGCCGGCACAGCTCTGTCTGCCCCCAGGGATGGATCTGGGGGCCCCAGAGCTGTCCCACAGGTCCTGCTGCCCCAGGGGAGATGCTCCAATATCCCCCTGGGAGCCCCAGTTTTCCATGGCAAACCCCCAGGAGCAGCATCTGCTCGGAATCCTCCTCAGGAGCTCTTGGAGAGGAGGCACCGAGGCAGAATTCAGGATCCCTGAGGCTGGAAAAGCCCTCCCAGGCCCCTCTGGCTGCCCTGACCCCCCTGAGCCCCCTGGCCGAGGCTCAATCCCAGAATCCTGGGATCCTTGAGGCTGGAAAAGCCCTCCAGGCTCACCGAGTCCCAGCTGTGCCCAACGCCCACCTTGTCCCCAGCCCCCAGTGGCACATCCAGGCATTCCTTGGACTCAAACCCATCCAAACAGTTGCTGCGGTTCCCAGAAGTGGCTCAGGCCACCCCTGGCTGTGTCCAGAGGGCAGGAGGGGCTGGAGCTGTCCCCAGGCACTGGAGAGCCTGGATTTGGGGATCTGGCTCTGTGCTGGCTCCGACCTGGCTGGAAGCTGTGAATCCAGAATTCCCTGGTCCTTCTCCAGCTTCCCTCCTCCCTCTCTGCCTCCAGCAAACAGGGCTCTCTGGGAATATTTGCTGCTGCTGCTGCTGTTGGTTTTTTTTTTTGGGGTTGTTTTGTTTTTGCCTTTGCACTTGTGCAACTTAAAAATGCTGGAACTAATTTAGCCTCCTAAATTTTTCCCCAAGTTCCCGAGTGCCCAGGCTGCTCCTCCAATTACCTGCAGCCCAGGGAGATGTTTTCCTGTGCAATTAAAGGGAACAACAGCAAGAGAGCAGCCTCAGGCAGCCCAGCCTGGAGCAGCAAGAGGAACTGGGGCATGCCGGGGCTGCACTGGTGTCACTGGGCTGGGGACCCTCTCCAGGTGCAGGCACTGGGGGATCCCAGCTGGATCACAGGAAAGGATCCAGGTGTTCCTGGGCCTGGGCAAAGCAGTTTGTTCCCAGTAGCTCCAGCTCCCAAAGCCCTTCCCAGGCACTGGGGACATCCCTGGGGGAGCAGCAGCCTCAGCACTGAGCAGGGCAGGGAGGCAGCCCTGGGACAAACGCCAGGAGAGAATCCTGGAATGGGTTGGGTTGGGAGGACCTTAAATCCCATCCATTCCCACCCCTGCCATGGCAGGAACACCTCCCACTGTCCCAGGCTGCTCCAGCCCCAGTGTCCAGCCTGGCCTTGGGCACTGCCAGGGATCCAGGGCCAGCCCCAGCTGCTCTGGCAATTCCAGCCCAGGCAGGAATTCCCAATTCCCAGTCTCCCATCCAGCCCTGCCCTCTGGCAGTGGCAGCCATTCCCTGGGTCCTGTCCCTCCCTCCCTTGTCCCCAGTCCCTCTCCAGCTCTCCTGGAGCCCCTCCAGGCCCTGCAAGGGGCTCTGAGCTCTCCCTGGAGCCTTCTCCTCTCCAGGGGAACATTCCCAGCTCTCCCAGCCTGGCTCCAGAGCAGCTCCAGCCCCAGAGCAGCTCCATGGATTCCTCTGGACTCTCTCCAGCTGCTCCATGTCCTTTGGATGTTGGTTTCTCCAGAGCTGGATTCCATACTCCAAGCTGGATCTCCCTAAAACACCATGGGAACAAACGATTTGGGAATGACAAAGTTGTCTGTTCACTAAAAAGGAAAAAAAAAAAAAAAAGATTTTAACGAAAAAGAACAACTGTACAAAATCTCATTTTTAGTCTCGCCGTGGCCAAGAGCATCGTGTGGTTTAATGTGATCACTTATAATCTGAAGGCAGAATTCTCAAGCAATTTGATTTACATGAAACGAGTCAGAAATAAATTTTATGGAGCTGGAGAGCTCGGAAATGTCAAACGCAAATGAATTGCCTGGAAGGGAAAGTGGTCTGGGAGTTAGGACTGGTACCTGCCTGTCCTCGTGGCTGGTCCAGAAGGCTCTTCAGGATGGGATTAATTAGCCGGTGCCGAGCAGGGAAAGGCAGGGAATGTTTCCTCTGTTATCATCTGCTAACTGCAGGCACCTGAAGCTGATTGTGGGCCCGAGGCTGTTCCGGCCTGACCGGAGCCATCAGATCCAGGAGTTTTATCTCAGGGGAGCAGAGACTGCTCACAAAGGCCTGGGGGACAGGACCCAGGGAATGGCTCCCCCTGCCAGAGGGCAGGGATGGATGGGAGATTGGGAATTGGGAATTCCTGGCTGGGCTGGAATTCCCAGAGCAGCTGGGGCTGCCCCTGGATCCCTGGCATTGCCCAAGGCCAGGCTGGACACTGGGGCTGGAGCAGCCTGGGACAGTGGGAGGTGTCCCTGCCATGGCAGGGGGGGGAATGGATGGGATTTAAGATCCCCTTAACCCAAACCATTCGATAATTCCATGATGCTTTTGATCTTCACTCCCCCTCTCCCCTCACCAGCAGGAAAAGCAGATCCCAACCTCTTTACCAGCAGGAAGCTTTAATCGAACTGCAGGGTGCAGCGAGCGTTTCCGTTCAGCTCCCAGTTTTCATTCCTGCAGGTCCTCCCAGCAGCACACTGGGATGAAATCCTGGGATATCTCTTGCGCATGACTTCAGGCAAGTCATGTTTGCCACGGCCACGCTCCACGGAGCGACGGCGGAAATATGCAAAATAAATGTTATGAAAGCAACATGATTAAATTTTCTGACAGTGGTTGCCATGATGTTCAGAAATGCATGAAATGAATGAGGCTTGTTCATGGCTTTGTTATCTCTGCCAGGTTGCCAGGGAAGGAGGGAGGGGGAAAAAATCCTGAAAATTAAAATAATTTTTCAATATGTTAGATAAATATCAGGGCTCTGGAAGAGGTGTGTGAGCAGGCATGAGAAATACTTCAATTAAAAAAAAGGAAAGCTTCATCAAAGGGCTGGCACGGGGCTGGCTGTGCGCAGGGAAGGGAGGCTGCTCCGATCCCAGCTCGGAGCTGGTGGGAACAGCCCGGAAGGCCCTCGCAGCTGTGGTGATGCCGTGGATGTTCCATCATTCCAGCATCATTCCAGCCCTGGAAGTGCTCAAAGCCGGGTTGGACACTGGGGCTTGGAGCAGCCTGGGACAGTGGAAGGGGTCCCTGCCCATGGCAGGCGGTGGAGTTTGATGGGATTTTAAGTTCCTTCCAATCCAAATCATTTTGGGAGGAGCCAGTTCATCTTTTCCATGAGGAAACATCCCAAACTGGCCTGAGCTCCAATAACCTGAATATTTTGTACCAAAAATTCTACTCCTTCCTGCATCTCCATTGGGGTGGGGTTCCCATCACAGAATCATCATCCCAGGATGGTTTGGGTTAAAGGGACCCTAAATCCCACCCAGTGCCACCCCTGGATGGGCAGGGACACCTCCCGCTGTCCCAGGCTGCTCCAGCCCCAGTGTCCAGCCTGGCCTCGGGCACTGCCAGGGATCCAGGGGCAGCCCCAGCTGCTCTGGGAATTCCAGCCCAGGCAGGAATTCCCAATTTCCAATCTCCCATCCATCCCTGCCCTCTGGCAGTGGCAGCCATTCCCTGTGTCCTGTCCCTCCCTCCCTTGTCCCCCAGTCCCTCTCCAGCTCTCCTGGAGCCCCTCCAGGCCCTGCAAGGGGTTCTGGGCTCTTCCTGGTGCCTTCTCCTCTCCAGGAGAGCATTCCCAGCTCTCCCAGGCTGGCTCCAGAGCAGCTCCAGCCCTGGAGCTTTCCTGTGCTCCACGGGAAGCAGAGGGAGCAGGAGCAGCTCCAAGAGGAGCCGTTTGCCTTTCGGGCTCTGCACTGAGCACATCCAACCACGGTGCTCAGCTCTGTTATTGCTTTCCCCATGAATTGCCAGCTCGAGCTCAAATGCATTAAAATTGAAAGTGAGTTTTGAATGCAGCCCAATATTTTATCTGCAATCCTGTATCGTGTGTAGTTTGCTTGGCCTGGAGCAGTGAAATCGTTCTTGTCGACTGCATTGAAAACGAGGCAAGGATAATGCCATGGTTTTTTATTCTGCATGATGGATGCTAAGCTGGCTACAAACTTGTGGTTTCCATGTCCTCAGGCACTCAGGCCAGGGGTCCAAACTGCCCCGAGAACTGTCTGGGCACAGCCCAGGCACGGGGAAGGTGCAGCCATGGATTTATGGGAACAGCACCAAGCTCCTGGGGCCGGTGGGCAACACCTGCACCACAGTTCTGGGAGGATATTTTATTAGGAGAAGGTTCTTCCCCCAGAGGGTGGAGTAAACACTGGAACAGATCCCCAGGGAATGGGCACGGCCCCGAGGCTGCCGGAGCTCCAGGAGCTGCCAGGGATGCCCAGGGTGGGATTGCTGGGGGGATAGATCTCTAATACTGTTTTCCCTTCAGAAGGGAAATCACCACTAAATGTCCTCCACAGCTTATTGTGGTTTGCCAGGAGCTGGGTTCTGCTCCATTTTCTGCTTTCTGTGCAGGGACAGGGGTCGGATCCATGATCCTTGGGGGCCCCTTCCAGCTCAGGATGTTCCATAATTCCATGAGGCCATGGCTTGCAGGAGCCTGAAAACACTGAGCAGTGAGGTGGGAGAGGGAACGACTGCCCAGAGAAGGAAGAAGTCGCTCAGCCCCAGCTCTGTCTGCCCCGGCTGTTCCTGCTGCCTCATTTCTCTTCATTAAACAGCACCCAGCACTTGACAGAACAGGATTTTCCATGGGCAAGTTTCAGGAGTTAATGAAGATTTGTTTGCAAGGATCTGAATAAATCCTGGTGCTGCTTCCCCCACTCAGCTGGGGCAGAGCTCATCAAACCCTGCACGAAGCCCCAGCTTGGCTTCGGGAGGATCCAACAGAGCAAACTGGGATTACAGCAACCCGCGGTGGCCCTAAGCTCCTCCTGGAAGGATCCCATGCTCCAAGTGCAGCCCATGGTCAGGACAGCCAGGCTGGATGGGCTTGGAGCAGCCTGGGACAGTGGGAAATGTCCCTGCCCGTGGCACTGGATGGGATTTGAGGTCCTTTCAACCCAACCCATTCCAGGAGTCTGTGTTTCCTCCCACCTGCGCTGGGCACTGAGCTCTAATTAACTTTTTATGCAGTAATTGAGAAGGAGCTGGTGGGGCTGAGCCGTGGGACAGGGCCGGGGGTAGCACAAGCACAGCAGGGAGATGGTTGGATTTTCGGGGGGAAAGGCTGAATTCCTCCCTCAGCCCGGGCTGTGCTCCCAGCCCGGCCCTCCCTGGAGCAGATTTGCTGTGCGCCAGGGCTCTGATGGATCTCTCTGACTCCCTGTAGTGCCCCAGGCACTGGGTAATGGGCAGAAGTTTATTTGTGATGATGCTGGTAGTGCACAACGTTTCTTAATGATCCCCATAAAAGATTTAGGGGGAATGGAGATGAGGAGGGGAAAGATGCAAATCTCAGGCCCTGCAGATCTCTAATATTGTTTTCCCTTCAGAAGGGAAATCACCACTAAATGTCCTCCACAGCTTATTGTGGTTTGCCAGGAGCTGGGTTCTGCTCCATTTTCTGCTTCCTCGTGCACAGTTTCACTTTAAAAATGCAGTATAATATAATTTACCCTTTCCTTCCTTGCCTTTTGCTCTGAGGTGGGAGGGACTGGGCTGGAATCACACTGATTCCAGTCTGATTCCAGACTGGCTGGAATCCCTGTGGGATTCACCCCAAAAAATCTGCATTTAATCGCTGCTTCCCCTGGCCTGGGCTCTGTTTTCCTCTGCCCTCCCTCGGGTACTCATTGGGGGAAGCTCGTTGGTAACGAGATCCTGCCCTCAGCAGCCGGGGAATTCATGGAAATAGGTCAGGTATCACAGGCAGACCTGGGAGAGCTTTATTCTGTGCTGGGAAGCAGAAACCTCTGCAGGTTATGGCAATTTTTGCTGATGCCTCACCATGCCATGTTTTGGAAAATCTTGGCGTGTCTTCGGGGTCGCGGCTGTTGGGATCCCGCCCTGCTCCATCCCCCTCCCCTGGGAGATGCTTCCTGCCTGTTTTAAGAGTAATTATTAATTTTTTTTAGAGGAATTTTTAATTGAAATGGAATATCCAGGCAACAAAACATGCAAATCTCAAGCCAGTGCCTTCCTTCCAGTGAGACACTTCAGCATTTCGGGAGAAAAGCTCCCCTTGCAGTTACCCCGACACTGCCATTTTTGCACAGCTGATAAACCCTGGTCCCGTCCACTCCAGAGGCAGCATTTCCATGGAATGCTGCCTTTGCACTGCTGGATACAGCTCCTGTTTAATTTGGTGTGGGACACATCGACACATTGGCCTTGGCTTCTGGGGACAATGGTAGAGCCTGCAGGGGATGAAAACGGGTTCTAAACACCTTTTTTTTGATCATTTGCTGCCCTAGGGGGGCCAGGGTTGGAAGGAACACAGGACCAGGAATTACATTTTCCATGGTTTGGCATGGAATTATTACAGGAGATGGATCCCTTGCCTGGGACAGGGTGTTCCTCCCCAGCTGGCCTTTATTCCTCGTATTTGATGGATGTGTCTGGTGGTGAGGGCTGAACCCAATCCAGAGTGGATCTGGGGGAAGAGGTAACAATTAAATAGTCAGGGGCTGATCTGAGCAACCAAATTTGGGCTCCCACCGAAACCACAGTGCTGGGGAAGGTCTGACTCCTGCCAGAATCACAGCTTTATGGAATCATAGAATCATGGAATTGCTCAGTCTGGAAAATCCCTCTGAGCCCATCGAGTCCAACCACTCCCAGCACTGCCAAGGCCACCACTGCCCATGTCCCCAAGTGCCACATGCACAGGGCTGTAAATCCCTGCAGGGATGGGGACCCCACCCCTGCCCTGCACAGCTGAGCTGAAGCCTTGAGTTTTATCTTCTGCATTCCCAGGCTCTGTGCTGGTTCAGCGCGTGGCTCTGGGTTCCATGTGAAGTGTTGCTGAGCTCTCTGCACAGAGCAGGGACAAAACAATTCCTGCTCTGGCTGGGACCAAGGACAGGCGACACAAATTCCAGGCCCGAGAGCAAAAGCAACGGTGAAGGGAAGAGAGGAGAACAAGGAGGCTGGAGCTTCCTAGGCTGGAGCTGGAATGGGACAATGAAGCCCAGCGTGGGAATGGCCCAGAGCTGATCCAAGTGTGGGGCCTCGTGGCCGGGCGTCCATTCTGTGCCATTGTGGGCTCACCCTGGGTGTGCCCGGCCGGGCCCTGGCCCTGCCCAGCTGTGTCCATGGAGGCCTTTCCATAAATCCCTGCTTTATCCTTCTGCTCTGGCCGGGCCCTGCTCCAGGGCAGCACCCAGAAGGAATCTTCAGAAGGCTGGACAGCCCCTTTTGGGAAGAAATTTTCCCAATATGGACATAAACCTCCCCTGGTGCAGCCTGGGGCTGCTCCCTCTTGTCCTGTCCCTGTTCCCTGGAGAAGGATCCTCCCTCCTGACCCACAGGGTCCCCCTGAGCCTCCTTTTCCCCAGCCTGACCAAGCTGTCCATGAGCACATCCCAACTTCCCTCTCCCGAGTGCATCCCTGCCATCCTCAATGGAAGCTGTCACATTTTCCACCCAACAAGACAGAACAATTCGAATTTTATCTGCAGCTCATTTGCATGTATTTTACTGAACACATTTTGAAATATTCTCTTGTCCTGGAGTGCCTCCAACAGCCTCTGTGGCAAATGTAATTTTGTCATTATTGTTAAGAAGTGATGATAAAAATGGAAGACAAAGCTTTCAGGTTGGATTAGCCCCTACTCCAGGCTGCTCTGGGTGTTTTGGCACGTGGGGAGTGTTGGGTCCTCTGACAGCCACCACGGGCACGCAGGGATGGAAAAAAGGAGAAAAAGGAGAAATAAAGATGGGTATGAAACATTAGGGAACTGCTCTCTGCCAGGGACACCAAACCTGGCACCACAGGGAGCTACGGGGCCGGGCACGGCCACTGTCCTGGGCCACCTCCCGAAATTTGGAGCTGCCAGAGTAGGGGGGAGGGGGGAGCCAGGGAGGAGCAGCTCCCGCAGGGAATCAGTTGCTTTGTCAGGTGTTGATTTTCCTCCATTTGCTTTAATGAACTGAGGCTGTTTCGTGCCCATTCCATCAATAAATTCGACTTTCCCTGACAGTGCTGGCATCACCTTCTCCCAGGGAAGTACCACGCTGTGAGCTGGGGGAATATCCAATAAAAACAGGGAAAAGAATCCCAGGATCCCTAAGGCTGGAAAAGCTCTTCCAGACCAAGCTGTGCCCGATGCCCACCCTGTCCCCAGCCCAGAGCTCTGAGTCACCTCCGGGTGACACCTCCAGGGATGGGCACTCCAAACCTCCCTGGGCAGTTCCAATTCCTGAGCACCATTCCCATGAGGAAATTCCTGCTGCTGTCCACCCTGCCCTCTCCTGGCCCAGCCTGAGGCCGTTCCCTCTGCTCCTGTCCCTGTTCCCTGGGGAAGGGCAGCAGAGGGGAAACAGGGCAGTGCACATGGGGTACAATTCAGCCTCTTTGCTCCCAAAGCCTTTTCCAGGAGCACCTGTGGCATTCCCAGGATGGATCCCAGTGCCTCAGGGGTTTGTTAGGAGGTGTGTCCCAGGTTAGGGGTGATTACAGCTCCTGCTGTGCTGCTGTACCAGGGCTAATGATCTAAAGTGTTTATTTCATGCTCCATTTCTACGACTAAATGGCTGCAGTAGATAATGGGATTATTCCAGCCTTTTGCAGCTCCAGGCTGATGGCCATAAGGAACATGGGAAATGTAATTATTAGGGGAAAAGTGCTGCTCAGGTATTTTGTGGTCATTAAGTGTTCAATCAGAACATTTATGTGTCGTGGAAACAAGTAAACCGAGGAAAATAATAACTGAGGAGTTACTAACGCTTTACACAGTCATCTTAGCAACTCCCAGGAACCTTTAGGGATTAATTAATGGATGCTCTGCCCACTCCTGGAGTATAGAAAGCCGTGATGCACTTTGCTCCTGATTTTGCCATGACGCACTCCTCGAGCTCTGTTCTTTTCCTGGGTAGTTTATGGCCCGTTCCAAGGGAAATGGCTCCGTGATTCCACGGGCTCCTGACTCCCTGCAGGCTCCCAGGGGTTGGCTACTCTGAATCCCTGCTGGTGCCCTTGGCAGGCTTAGGGTGAAGGGACCCAGGAACTGCAGCTCCCACTCTGGTGAGGGAGGATTTTCTCCCTCCAGCTCAGATTTTAGGCTGGGAGAGGCTGGAGCAGCTCCTGGAGAGGGGGTTGGTGTCCCAAGCCTGGCAGTCCTGAAGGGACTTTGGGACAATCACAGAATCAGGAATGTCCTGAGCTGGAAGGGACCCACAGGGATCATCCAGTCCAACTCCTCCCCTGCACAGACCCCCCAAAATTCCCCTGTGAGGCCTGAACAGCTTTGGGCAGCCCTGAGGGGACCAGAGAGTTGGGAGCAGATGAGCAATGTAGAATCCCAGAATCCCAGAAAGGTTTAGGATGGGACTTCACTTCCCATCCAGTGCCACACGTGCCATGGACAGGGACACCTTCCACTGTCCCAGACTGCTCCAGGCCCAATGGAGCTGTGGCTGGGGACTTGTAGGTCCCTCTCAATTGAAATATTCTATTAAATATTAAACATATCGAATATAAAATACACACATAAAAATAAACATATTAATATATACACTATATATTATGTATATTTGGGGTAGTTTTCCATCCCAGTCTATGCAAAATGTGCATTCAGCACATCCTGATTTTACCTACAAAACCTGGGCCTATGTACAGCTTATCCAAAGGGGATCCACATCCTGTATTTCCCATTTTAGAGTAAAGGGAAGCTGTGGGATTGAGGAGAGCACTGCCCTCAGCACTGAGTGAATACAGGAAACCTTCCCAGCCATCCCAGAGGGAAAGGGCCATTATTCCTGAAAATGTTCCTTTTACCTTCAGTCTCTTGGCTGAACCCTCCTGGATCAATGCTCTCACAGGTCTGTGTGTAACCAGCTGGAAAAACAACCAGAAAATACCTTTCTATTCTGCTTTACTGCTTTTCCCAATCCCTGCACGCTCTGCTTTCATTCACGGGAAAACTCCCAGCCAGCTCCTTGTGAGTGGGGAGGCAAATCCCTGCTGGGAGAGGTGGCAAATCCCTGCTGGAAGGGGTGGGTGCTGAAGGGGCATCGAGGGGCAGGAATGATCTGAGCTTTAATATCCCTTCAACCCTATCGGAAATGAAAGTGTAGAAAATTTTAAAAATTTAAATTAAATCAAATGCCATACTTACATCTTTTTATTTTGTTTACCTTCAGCACAGACCCTAAAAAAGACTACCAAACTTAGATACTAAAAATGTAGATTTGTAATTTAAGTAGACACATGTTAATCTAAGTAATAGAAAGTTTAAAGTTTAGGATATAACAATAGTTATAAAGATAATAAGAAGTTTTAAGGTATAGTATTGTAAGTCTGTGTGGCATTAAATGATTAGTTAAAAAAGCCCACACTGCAGCAAAATGTGTAAAACAAAATGATTAACTATTAAGAAAAAAGCATAAATAATCTTTGCAGAAGTGTTTTATTAGTTTATAGATCTTTTATAAACTTTATAGCTAAAGGTCTTGTAACCTTTTAACATACACAGTAAAACTGTGAGCTCAAACTCACTCCTTCTAAAACTAAACAAGAAAAAAAGCAATAAATTATACTTTAACACATCTATCACTAGTCCCATCTCTCTCTCACAAAATCCTGACACAACCCAGCTTGCTCAGTGAGAAACACTTGCTTATTTAAACTACTTAATTCTGTTTGATGAGTTTTATTGCAGATTAATGGATGTAGGCCAGAGATATTTGTAAGGATATTTCCCAAAATGTGTTAAATATGGAGAAAAATGATCCAGGGAAGGAGGACAGTGCCTCAAATATAATACTCATGTTCTGACTGATGGCCAGGGAAAAGGTGAGGGGAGGGAGAACTGGCACAGGGGCAGCGTTTTATTGCCACTGCCAGCTCCGTGAGTTGGGGACAAAATGAAAGCTTGGGAAGGAATAATCAGTTCTGGAAAGGTTGATAATTATCAGAGCAAGGCAGGGCAGCATTTCCATAGATACACAGTGGTGCTTCCGGGGAAAAGTGAGTTAGGATGGTGCAGGGCGGTGCTCCCAGTACAGTGAGGGAGGAAATGTAAGGATGAGGCAATCGATGAATACCCCTTTATATAAAAAATGTAAAATACAGGAAATCGAAGCCTCGGGGTGCTGTGTGTTCAGAGTGGTCAGTGTGTCCCTCTGGGGAGGCGAGGGACAGAGAGCACAGTCCTGGAGAGGGTCCAGGGTCACTGCAGGGTGAGGGACGTGGAAAAAGATTGGGAAAGAGGCCAGGGATGAGGGGAGGGGGAATCTCTGCTTCATTGCCTGTGCTGCCTCTGCTCTCCACACACAGCCACGATGCCAGCGGGTCCTGCAGGCCCCAGGCAGTCCCCAAACAGTCCCCAAACAGTCCCCAAACCCTGCCCAGCTGGAAATGGCAGAGCCAAGGGCAATCCCAGTCTCCTGATGGGGAGCAGGAGCTGAGCCTCAGCCCCTGCTCCTGATCTGGCCCTTTGCTGCGTAAAGAGGCTGCCCTGGAGCAGGGCCCGGCCAGAGCAGAAGGATAAAGCAGGGATTTATGGAAAGGCCTCCATGGACACAGCTGGGCAGGGCCAGGGCCCGGCCGGGCACACCCAGGGTGAGCCCACAATGGCACAGAATGGACGCCCGGCCACGAGGCCCCACACTTGGATCAGCTCTGGGCCATTCCCACGCTGGGCTTCATTGTCCCATTCCAGCTCCAGCCTAGGAAGCTCCAGCCTCCTTGTTCTCCTCTCTTCCCTTCACCGTTGCTTTTGCTCTCGGGCCTGGAATTTGTGTCGCCTGTCCTTGGTCCCAGCCAGAGCAGGAATTGTTTTGTCCCTGCTCTGTGCAGAGAGCTCAGCAACACTTCACATGGAACCCAGAGCCACGCGCTGAACCAGCACAGAGCCTGGGAATGCAAAAGATAAAACTCAAGGTATCAAAGGTAATAAAGCAGGGATTTATTAAAAGCCTTCACAGGACACACCTCGGGCAGGGCAGGAGCCCGGCCGGGGCTGCCCCCGAGAGGGACCCCGGCTCAGGAGTTTTCCCATTGGATCAGTTCTGGGCCGTTCCCACGCCGGGTTCGCTGTCCCGCTGCAGCTCCAGGCGATGCGGTCCCACCCTGCCAGGTTCTCTGCTCAGTTCTCTGCTGTTTGCACTCTTGGGGCCGAGGCTGCAGCGGTGCCCTCGGTGCTGGGCTGGGGAAGGATTGTTCCGAGCGCCCGAGCTGGGAGGAGAACTGGCTGGCACTGCCTGCGGAGCCCAGAGCCACACACCAGCGCAGGCACACTCTGGGGATGTCGGAGCTGAAAATTAAGGCACCACCTTTGCTGCTGTTTTCACCTCCCCCAGCTCTGACCCATCCCCGTGTGGCACAAAAACCCTTGTGGCACGTTAGGGACGTTCAGGCTCTGAGCCAGCCCCAGTGCCATGGACATGGATCTGCTCTGGATTCCCACAGCTCCGGCCGGGAATGGGGACCAGCTGCCCACACTGCATCCTCAGGAGAGCAGCAGGGCTGGCACGGGCTCCCAACACTTCTAATCCACCCTCCCCATGCTGGAAGCCCTGGGCTGGACCCAGAGAAGCACTTTCATCCCGTGCTGTGCTCAGGGTTCACGGCCCTCCCCGCTTTGCTCCCGACCCGCCCGCGGATGACGGAGGAGAGGCCGTTTGAGGCCCTGCTCGGGCGGCGTTGTCGTTGGAAAGTGAGGAGAGTGTTCCCCAGCAGGTCTGGTGGAGGTTTTCACTCCGCTTCTCATCATATACCAACATGCTGGGCCGTGTCTTTGTGGAGATTTGGGGTGGTTTATCTCCCGTTTTCTCACTCTGATCCGAAAGCTTTGACGTTTCTTGCTGGGGAAGAGTTGTCTGCGACTTATCCCAGTGAAAACTGAAGTGATTATTTACCTAATGCTTTTAAAACCATCCTTGGCTTTCCAGGCAGGTGCTGGTGATCCTGGGCTCCTGTGTTTGTGAAATTAAATCACCGATTCTTTACAGTTTGAACTGCATTTTGTCGGAACATTTCTTGCAGTTATAATTTAATCTTTCTTCCCTTTCACAGAATGATTCAATTTTGCCCAAATCAGGCATCAGATTAATCTGAAATAATGTTCAAACAGCTTGACTTGTGAAAAAAAAGCCCTGACAGCTGTTCCAGTGTCCCTCCTGGAGCAGCCTTTTCCATCACAACTTCCAGAGAGACAGAAAGATGATTTGGGGAGTTCTTTGAGTCTGGGAGAGTTTTCCCAGCCACTGTGGGCTTTGCACAAAATCATGGAATGGTTAGGTTGGAAGGGACTTAAATCCCACCCAGTGCCACCCCTGCCGTGGCAGGGACACATCCCACTGTCCCAGGCTGCTCCCGCCCCAATGTCCAACTTGGCCCTGGACATTCCAGGGATCCAGGGGCAGCCACAGCTGCTCTGGTTAACACTGATGGGTGAAATTATGTCAAAATAAAACCCTGAAATTATGTCAAAATAAAACCCCCAATTTAAGGGGGTTTTGTTTTAGGTAAATGTCCCATACACCAGGAGGGTGAAGATGACTTTGTGGTGGGTCCAAGCCCAGGTGAGGTCTCAGGGCAGGGCTTAAGGAGTGTTAACACACCAGAAAATATGTTTTCCCCTCCCAGTTGATGTTCACTGCAGTAATACTTTAAGAAAATAATCTGTAAAAAAATGCCAATTTATTTTTCAACATAAATTGTCCAGAACAGATGAAGCTTCTCAAATTTTGAGTTTAGGAATGTGCTGGGGGGGGGCTCTGGTGTGTCCTGGGTGTGTTTGCAAGAGAAGGGTAAAATCATCTGTCAGGCTGTTCCTGCCTCAGTGCCATGGGCTGGGTTAAACAACCTCTTGATCCTTTTGGAACATCAGTATTTCCAGATTCCAACTTTCCCGAGATGTCTGCGAGCAAGGAAAATTTCACAGAAAATGTTTGTTCCCTTTCACCCCTCGCTAATCACCACACTCAGAGGAACATGTTGTCAAATAGCAGATGGTGCATTATTCTAGAAATAACTGATCAACATATGTTTACTTCAGACATAAAGGCTGTGCTTGAAACAGCCAGGAATTATTTCATGTATGGATGAAGAAATGCTGCTTTCAAAGGGCTCAGCTCCCAGAGGGCACAATTAGCACATTCCAGCATGGAGGTGGAAATCAAAGTTCTGCATCTCCACCTGATTTCCACTTGTTTGAGCCGGGCCTGGCTTGCCAAAGGATTTCCTTTTGTACTGAACAATCGTTCTGGGTTAGGAAAATTCCCTGTTCTTAATGTTATTTGTACTCCATCTGCTCCTAAAAATTCAGGCACTGCATTCCCTCAGGGGGAGGAAGTGAATTGTCCATCACCAAATCCCTAAGGACCCCTTGCAATTTGCCTTTGCTCCCACATAATTCCATTTATTCATTGAAAATATGAGCATGCCTGAAAAAAAAAAAAAAAGCTTCCTTGATTTTGGGAGACTCATCTGAACTGGAGTGGCTGCCCAGGGAGGTTTGGAGTGCCCATCCCTGGGGGTGTCCGAGGAATTCCTGGAGGTGGCACTCAGAGCTCTGGGCTGGGGACAGGGTGGGCACCGGGCACAGCTGGGACTCAGTGGCCTTGGGGACCTTCCCCAGCTTTAATGATCCTGTGTTTACATGCTGGAATAATTAATTGAACCTGTTTTTTTGTTTGGTTTTTCTTTTTTTTTTTTTGCATTTGGAATTTTTCCCTCAAAAATCTGCCATTTCTAATGCTGGAAAAAATAAAATTCACCCTGGACTGGAAAGCAAATGTACAGAACCAAGTCATCAATTAAAGAAAATAATTAATTTTCATTTTTTAAGTGGACAAGTTTACAGAGGCGACAGAGGGATGAGTCTGTGTGAGCAACAGAAGTGTTTTCCATAGGGAACACGGAGCTATGGCTCTGATTTGTTTGGATCCTGCAGCTCCTGTGCTGCTCCAAGCCTGATCCCATCCCTGTGCTGGTGATCACAGCAACAGCTCCCTGTGAGGAAACAGCCCTTGAGGGATGTCTCCAGCAGGGATCCTGCACAGGCCCTGTTCTCACACAGAGAGCGGGAAAAAAAAATCCAGAAAAATTTGAAGAGGACAAAAAAATCTGGAGGTTCTTCCTCCAGCATTTCATCCCAGCTGCTTGGAATTTAAAGGCAATGGCATCATTTAATACCCACCAATGGATCTGTTTGTCCAGACCTTTGGAAACTCCTCATGATTTGGTTTCTCCAATACTCTGTGGAGGAGTGAATTCCACAAGTTAATTATGTACCTTGTGATTAACTCCTCCTTAAGCTTTATTTTCAGCTCAGTGCCTGATAACTCCATAGGATCACCTCTAACCTGAGGAAGGAGGAATTATTTCCCTCTCTGTGCATCCCTGCCCTGTCACATCCCATTTCCAGAGGTTTTCTTTTCCAGGCTGAGCTTTCCAGGCCTTGGCTCCATTTTCCTCCTCCCTGGAGCTCCAGACCAACCCAGCACTGCCCAGGCCATCACTGAAGTGGCTCTGGGATGTAAAAATGGCATTTCCTGGTGAAAATTCAGGGGTTTTGTCTTTGAGCAGTGGCTGGGCTGGGACAGATCAAGCCTTGGTGCCTCCATCCCATGGGAAAGGGCCTGGAGCAGCAAACAGATGTGGGGCTGTTCTCTTTAATCAGTATAAATATTGCAATTTTCTCCTGCTCCCACAGAACAGAGTGGAGGCTGAACTTTGCTAATCATCCTGCAGGTCCTCCATGTGCAAACCTGACAGCTTTTACAGATGATTTTACAAAATATGTTCTGCAAAAATCCCAAACCCAGCCATCCAGACAGCCTCAAAAATCCCCGTCCAATCCAGGCAGGTGTGGATTTCTCCTGTGTGAGACCCCAAGGGGCTGCTTCAAACTTTCAATTTAACTTCCTTGGCAGGGAATTATTGCAATTTGGAGAACTTTTACCTTGGAGTATTTTTCATAAGGAGAGGAGGAAAATTGATATTATTGTTGGCCTGGTTTCCAAGAACAACATTTCAGTGTGATTGATAGATATTTATATATATTTGTATTTCTTTAAATATAATTTTTATAGTTCTATATACACATTTTCATATTTTTATATTATATTTATAATATAAATATTATATAGCATAGTATAGTATATATGTTATAC
>WAAG01062868.1:40135-59520 GCA_013390105.1 Tichodroma muraria | reverse complement strand
CCTTTCCTTTCCTTTCCTTTCCTTTCCTTTCCTTTCCTTTCCTTTCCTTTCCTTTCCTTTCCCTTCTTGGAAGGGACCTTAAATCCCATCCCATTCCACACCTCCCACTGTCTCAGGCTGTTCCAAGCCCCAAAGTCCAACCTGGCCTTGGGCACTGCCAGGGATCCAGGGGCAGCCCCAGCTTCTGTGGGAATTCCAGCCCAGCCCCTCCCCACCCTCACTGTAAAAACCTTCTCCTTGTACCTGAAAGAAATCAGCCCTTTATTCCATAAAATCTCCTTTCCCCTTGCTCTGGTTCCCCCCACCTCTCCCTGTGATCCTGCAGGATTTTCTTCTTTCCCAAGGCACCACTTCCCCAATTCCCAGGGTGCTGGGAGCTCTCTCACCCTGCACCACCCCCTTTCACAGGCGGCTCTGGGTCCAAAGCAAACCCATCCGGCTTGGAAACACGAATCCTAAAGATTTATATTCCGGAAAGAAAACAGGAAGCCCCAAGAGTTCCAGTAGGATTTTAGATCCCACAACTTCAAGCCAATTTCAGGAACATTGGCAGCCTTTTGACTTCATTTCAGACACTTAGTTGTGGTTTTATGTCTGATTTATTTCTGAAGGGCTACACAGTGCTTTTGGTTTCTTCCCTTGAACCTGGAGTTTTATGTTTTTATGGATTTTAAAGGAAATTTACAGCGGCACTAAGGCTCTGCTTTTTGAAGCAGGGGATTCAGGGAGAAGTGAGCATAAAAGCGTCGTTCGTGTTGGAAATCTGCATCCTCCTTTCCAATGCAAGTCCATTTGATGTTCTGGAGCGCTACAAAAGACAAAATGTTCAAAAACTGCAGCAGGAGATGAAAGCAACTGGAAAGATTTACAAATCTGAAATAGAAATTGCACGATAAAAGACAGAAGGATTCCTTAACGAGGACTCCCTGGGTCACTGCCAACCGCCCAGCTCCACCAGGAGCTCCTGGTGCTGCAGCTCCCAGCTGAGCTCTCCCTGTCCAAGGCAATTTGCTCCAGTTATTGACCAGTTATTGATCAGTTATTGAGGCTTTGTGGGCCCCAGGTGTTGTTGGGAGCCGCTGCTTCCAAGCTTCTCCCCGAAAATCATCTCCTTTTCAAACAATGACAGTGCCTCAGCAGCCTCTGGGACATTCCTCCCCCAAATATTGACGGAAAAAAGAGCCCTGTGGCATTTCAGACTGGCAGCGTGGAGGGTTGGTGTTGATCCAAGCAGTTTGCTGCTGGAATTTTTGCTGTTTTCCAGCCTTTCCTGTGCTCCTGGCCCTTCACCTGGGGTGGGAAGGACCATCCCACATGCACAGACACCTCAGGGGCTTGAGGAAATCAGCAGCTTCTCAGCCAAGGCTCTTCCAGCTGCAAAGGTGGAAAAGGGTGAAGGCCCCAGATTCCAGAGGTTCAAGTTGGATGGGGTTTGGAGCAACCTCATCCATGGAAGGTGTCCCTGCCCATGGCAGGGGTGGCATTTAATGTCCCTTCCAACCCAAACCACTCTGGCATTGTGTGATAAGCCAAGGTCTGCATTCACTTGATTCTGTTCTCCCGTTTCTACTTTCCTGTGTGGCTCAGAAACTGTGCAGGGATTTCAGAGGGATGGGGCTGCACCTGCCCAGCCCTTCCCCACGGCAGCATTATCCCAGTGCTTCCATCTTCCCTTTGTCCCTCGCTCCTCCTGGCTGTCCCCTTTGCTCGTGGACGTGTCCCTGGTGGCACACATGAGCCCAGCAGATCCAGGAGGGGAGGGCTTGGATAAAACCAGCACTAGCTGCACCTCCTGCTTTAGAAATTACAGGAACACTTGTTTTGGAAATAATCGTGAAACTTTAAAGCTGAAGTTCCTCTTTGAAAACAATCTTCTCTCTCATGGCCTGGAGCCTCAGGGATATCAGCACTCTGCTGACAGATAAGGACACCGGATGCCTTCACCTGGCAGGGGAGGTGACAGACAAGGACACAGCCTGCTCACCACTTCCCTGACACTCTTCCTTCACTTTTTTCCTCCCCAAGCCGTTGCTGGAGCAGAGAAACCTCAAGGAAAATCAGCGTCCATTGGCCACACGCTCAAAACAAACAGAGCAGCTCCAAACCAGCAAAGGGAGCCGAGCACTTTGGAAAAACCCCTTCATTTTCTGTGGGATGATGCATACTGGGATATTTCCTGGTGATTTGCTTTCAAAGCAAGGAATTCGGGCTCAGCCAGACAAGGAGGGCTGAATTCCAGTGCCCAGGGGATTTTTCCTTGGCAGCTGGCACCTGAAGCACATTTCCTGTGATCTGAAGGAGCCTCTCCCAGCTGAAATGTCCCACAGGTTCTCAGCTGGAGTTGAAATGGGATTGCAAAGGGAGATGTTCTCAGGGAAAGTAAGGTGGGTTGTGTCAGGGTAAAACAGCCAGGATGGTGAATCCCTTCTGTTCCTGAATGGGTTTGAACAACAGGTGTGTGCTGAGGGAGGCAGGAGCCCCCTTGGAATGGAGAATGAACCCCCTCCCTCTGAATTATCACAATTCTGACATTGAGGGGCTCTCGGGCAAAGACACGGGGAGAGGAATGACAGTTCTTTATCAGGAGAATTAAGATGAAAATGCAGCGATACAAAAACAACCCCTGGCAGAGCCAGAGCCAGCCTGGCCCCTGTGGGTCGGCTGTGGGTGGCAGTGCCATGGAATGGTGGCTGCAGCCCTCCTGGAGCGGCAGAGGTGGCTCTGCTGGAGCAGGGATCCTGCAGGAGGGGGCAGTTCTCCTCTGAAGGTCCAGTGCTGGTGGCTGGGCCTGGTCTCCTCTGGCAGTGCAGGGGCAAAGGCTGCCCTGGGGTTCCGGAGCTCAGATTTTCTCCAGGTGGGAATGCCTGGCTCCTGCCCCTGGCTGGAGCCTCTGCCGAGGGGATGCTGGAATTTTATCAGCCATTGAGTGGAATCAATGGCCCATCAGCAGAAGATATCTCTGGGCAGGATGGGCTGTGGAAGGGATGCAGGAAACTGCCCCAGCTGGTTTTTAACAGCTGCCATGGACAGAGGATCAGCCAGCCCGGTTTCGGCAGAGGTGATGGAATGATGGAATGCACACTGCCGGGAACATCCCGCGCTGACACACAAGACTTCCTCCAAGAGCCCTCTGGAAACTCCCTGGTTTTTCTGAGCATCCCAGTCCCTCTGTGCTGCTGGAGCAGGAGAAGAGATTCTTCGTGCAGCACATTCCAAATCCATGTCCATCGGGAGCTCTGTGCAGGGGGAATGGCTTGTCCTGGTGACTCTGAGCTGCTGCTTTGGTGCTGGCCAGGAGCTGAGTGTTCATGCTGGTGTGGATGAAAAGAAATACCTGTTCAGGCTTCAGAGTTGTACCTCAGCAACCTCTCAGCTGAGGGACGAGGATGGAATTCATGTGATTTTAAATGCTTGGAATGATTGGATGATTTCCCTCTGGAACAACTTTTTTAAAAAATATGATTTTTCAAAAAATGCCCCGAGTACCTGAATCTGGAGGGTCCCTCCTTTTATTAAATCCACATGCCACAAGGGCCAAAAATCTGTACTAAACAAATTAAAAAAAATAAAATTGTACTCAACAAAGCAAGTAAAGAGCAAATTGCTGGTTAGCAACTAGAGGAGAAACTTCCTGTTCCTCCTCCAGCCCATGTGAGCTCAGTTCTCATGAGTTTTCTGGAGGGAACTCAATGAACCCAGGGTGCCAAGAGGCAGGATGAGGAGAATGTGTTCACCTGGACACAGCTGGGAGCAGGGATCTGTGGAAAGGGACCTCAGCTACGGCCTGGGTGTGGGCTGGGGATAAATCCACGTGCAGGACAGCTCTGTGGAAGGAGAGTTCAACCTGCAGGTGATGGAGAGGAAGCATCCAGAGAAATCGGAGCGAGGAATTGTGGAGGAGTGAAATCCTCTTCCCCTCAAGGCTCCAGCTGTGGAGCTGCCCTGTGTTTTGGAGTGGGAACAGGGCAGGATTGTGGTGTGGGAGAGTGTGGGAATGCCCTGTGGATCAGGGATGAGGAGAAATTGAGGTTCCTGTGGAAAGGGACAGCCAAGGAAGGGTTGTTTGTGAGTTTGGTGTTTGTGTAAATAATTTTCTGGCCTTAATTCCTGACATGCCACGAAGTTAAAGCTGGTAACTTACTGATCTGCTGCATTTATTTAAATTAAAACCAGGAATTCAGCTCTATTTTAGTGAGGCAACCACATTTTCCTTGTTACCTTTGCAGAAAGGGATGGGAACGATCTGTGCCCACTTCCTTGGAAAACAGCGCTCATACAAAACCACATCCAACCTCTCCAGATCTGCAGCAGAATAACAAACACTTTGTTTGCAGAGCAGGGTTTGGAGCTGATTGTTGTAATTGAGGATGCAGCAGAGAGGCTCTGAGCTTTTGCCAATTTCTCCTGCAATTTTCTCCCGGGAGCTGATTGCCAGCCAGAGCCGTGGCACCTTCATTAGCTCCCCCTGAACTTTCCACGGAGCTGGGAAAGCAATCACTCCGTGTTGGGAGCGGGAGGAAGGAGCTTTGTTTGCTTGTCACAATTCCAGACAGTGGCCCAGCACTGAGGATGGGAATGGGTTTTCTTTTCTGCTCCTATTTCTGAGCTCAACCCGAATACAAAACCCCAAATGCACCTGCAAATCCTAAATCACCGCTGGCCCTGGAAGAGCACAGAGGGAACGGGCCCAGCTCCCCTGCCAGGCTGTGCAGGGCCTGGCAGCAGGAGGGACACGGAAATGTGCCTCTGGGAAGGGGTTCAGGAATTCCTGGATGTGGCACTCAGAGCTCTGGGCTGGCAACAAGGTGGGCATTGGGCACAGCTTGGCTCCATGGGCTGGGAGCCGACCTCAAGGATTCTGGGATTCTTAGAGGATGGGACCTGAATCCACTGCAGTTCACCACACACATCAACCAAGGCTCTGTCTTTCCACCAGAGCCAGCTTTTCCAAGGCTGCATTCCCTTTCCCGACCTTCTCCTTTGATGCTCTCAGCTCTCCCATCCTGGATCAGGGAGCCAATTTCCCTCCCAACCTAAAGGATCCCGTGATTCCTCATTAGGCACTAAGGGGAGGTGGCCCAGCCTCTCTGCAGTGCTCTGAAGTGTTGCACTCATCAAGGCTGCTGAATTATTTAGGCAGATTTATTTCACTTTTGTGGTTCGTTGTCTTTTCTTGATTTCTCATCTCCCTGCCTTGGTTTCTGATCATGGACCAGACAATTATTCCTGGAGCCCGGGAGGTCCAGAGAAAGCCCCCAGGCTGCTCCAGGGCTGAGGCTCTCCCCAGCTCTGCTATTGATCCCTGCCTCTGGAAGGTGTCAGGATTAATAAAAAGCACGGGGTGGGTGCCCAGCCCTCGCTGGCTCTTCCAAAGTCTGTTTTTAATACATGAATTTTCCGTGTTGCCAAAGAAACAGCTCCTGCCTCACTCAGGGGTGCCCTCAGTGCCCACCCACTCTGATTCTCCCCAGTCCTTGTGTTCCCCCGGGGTGCAGGGTTGCTGTGGGTGCTGGATCCGTGCGGATGCAGGGTCAGTGCTGCTGCCCAAGGCATTCCTGGTGTGCCTTGGGGCTGGGGATGCTCAGCTGGGCCAGCGGTGGCCCTGGCAGTGCTGGGCAATGGCTGCACTCCATGGCCTGGGAGGGCTTTTCCAGCCCAAGTGTTCCCAGATTGTTGTGGTGGAGCAGGAGCTCTGTTCCAGAGATCCTGGAGTCCCAGGACAGAGGAGTGAAGGATCCACCCCACAAACCCTGGTATGCCACACTCCTGCCCTCTCTGGGTGCACAGCTCACAGAATCCCACAGAATCCCAGAATCCCAGAATCACCAGGCTGGAAGAGACCTCCAAGATCATCGAGTCCAGCCCAGCCCTAACATCTCAGCTAAACCCTGGCATCGAGTGCCACATCCAGTCTTTTTTAAACACATCCAGGGATGGTGACTCCAGCACCTCCCCAGGCAGAACATTCCAGTACTTTATTACTCTTTCCGTGAAAAACGTTTTCCTGATATCCAACCTGCATTTCCCTTGGCGCAGCTTGAGGCCGTGCCCTCTGGTTCTGTCGGTGCTGCCTGGAGACAGAGCCCGGCCCCAGCTGACTGGGTTTGAGCGGCAGGTGTGTGCTGAGGGAGGCAGGAGCCCCCTTGGAATGGAGAATGAACCCCCTCCCTCTGAATTATCACAATTCTGAAATTGAGGGGCTCTCGGGCAAAGACACGGGGAGAGGAATGACAGTTCTTTATCAGGAGAATTAAGATGAAAATGCAGCGATACAAAAACAACCCCTGGCAGAGCCAGAGCCAGCCTGGCCCCTGTGGGTCGGCTGTGGGTGGCAGTGCCATGGAATGGTGGCTGCAGCCCTCCTGGAGCGGCAGAGGTGGCTCTGCTGGAGCAGGGATCCTGCAGGAGGGGGCAGTTCTCCTCTGAAGGTCCAGTGCTGGTGGCTGGGCCTGGTCTCCTCTGGCAGTGCAGGGGCAAAGGCTGCCCTGGGGTTCCGGAGCTCAGATTTTCTCCAGGTGGGAATGCCTGGCTCCTGCCCCTGGCCGGAGCCTCTCCCGAGGGGATGCTGGAATTTTATCAGCCTGCAGTGAGACTCCATGGCCCATCCACAGCAGAGCTCTCCCCGGAGGGAGGGTGGGTCTGGGAGAGCTGCAGGGAACTGCCCCCGCTGGATTGAAGAGCTGCCCGGGACAGAGGACATGGCCGGATTGTGAGGGATGGGTCAGGGAGGAGAGGAGAGCACTGCTCCCTGCTGCGCGGGCGCTCACAGCACACACTGCAGCCCAGACCCCACCTGACCACAGCCGCCTCTCAGGGAGCTGCAGGGGGTGATGGGGTCACCCCGAGTCTCCTTTTCTCCAGGCTGAGCACCCCCAGCCGTTCCTCTCAGGGTTTGTGTTCCCAGCCCCTCTCCAGCCTCGCTGCCTCCTCCGGACGCGCTCGAGCGGCTCCAGGCCCTTCCCGAACCGAGAGCCCAGAACTGGGCACAGCACTCGAGGTGTGGCCTCACCAGTGCCCAGTGCAGGGGGACAATGACCCCCCTGCTCCTGCTGGTCACACCATTCCTGATCCAGGCCAGGATGCTGTTGGCCATCTGGTGCCCCATGGTGCTTCTCCTGCTTCCCTTGGGAATGCTCCAGGTGTGAGCCATCGGTGAGTGCAAGGGCTTGGGGTGGAGAAAGAGCTGAGCAGGGACAGGGCACGGGGACTGGGGAAAGAAAGGTGTTCCTGAACCCTGGGACTCTAAAGCAGAATCTGGTGGTGCTTCAGCAAAGCCTTTCACAGAGATGTTCTGCTGAGGTGTCAGGAAAGCCTCGTGTTTAAAATCATAAACTCATGGGATGGGTGGGGTGGGAAGGGATCTTAAATCCTACCCAGTGCCAGCCCTGCCATGGCAGGGACACTTCCACTGTCCCAGGCTGCTCCAAGCCCCGGTGTCCAGCCTGGCCTTGGGCACTGCCAGGGATCCAGGGGCAGCCCCAGCTGTACCAGGGCCTCCCCACCCTCCCAGGGAAGAGCTTCTCCCTGATTTCTAATCTAAATCTCCCCTCCTTTGCTGGGTTTTTAGGGCAGGTCTTGAAGCTGTCCCTGGCATCCTGCCCCTTTAACTCTGCAGACATCAATCCCTCTCTTCCTGCCGCTCCTGAACTCGCCCAAGTGGCATTTGGCAGTTGGGAATCTCTATGTGTTAAACACTTTCCCAGGGTATTTACCTGTGGCATCAGAATGAGGAGTCAAGCCGTGGAGCAGATCCTACCTGCTGCTCCCTGGGGGGAATTGTCTCCTGCAGGATCCAATCCTTGCTGGCAAAGTCTGCATCTGCTGTTCTTGTTGAGGCTGTGGGATGAGCCTGAGCTCCTGAAAGCACAGGGAGGTGTCCCAAGCCCTCCTGGATGCAGGAGCTCTGTGTGGACCCTGCTGGGGATGTGCCAGGAGCAGTGTCCTGCCCCAGGAGGGGATCCCCAACTCCATGAGGTGAGATGGCACCAAAGGGATCACCCAGGGGAGGAATTCTGGTGACTTCTATGGCGTGCTGGAGTGTTGGGGCTGCTTTGCTCAGGCACCTCGAGGGCACTGCGGAGTAAATTTCAGCTCCCAGCTGCCAGGAACAAACCCTTCCAGGGGTCTCAGCCCTGGGCACGAGCAGGGAGCGGGGCTGCAAGGCTGGGGAAAGCTTCCCAAAGGGAAAGAGCTCTTTACTGAGCATTCACACTGAACTTCCCAACTTTCTGATCCCTCAATCTGCTGCTCCAGGTGCCTTTGCGCTGCCCGTGGAGCAGGCAGAGATAACCCCGGCCCTGGCTGTCACCTCAGCACTCGCAGGGACACCTTTCCACAGGGATAAAGTGTCCTCAGCATTTCTGCAGGAGTATCAGACACAAACGGCCTGTTCCACACAGACTGAATGCCTTTGAATCCATTCTGGACTTGAATAAATGGTTCTGGCTTCTGCTGCAAGAGGCTTGAGCTCCTTAAAAATAAACCACTGTTACATAATGGATCTTATTAACAGCACATCCATGGGTTTGGCGAGTAATGAACTGCGTGTCAGCGCGTTGTCACGAGGCAGTCACCGTGCTCAAGGCTCCTGGGTGGCTTTCTCTGTGTTCGGAGTTGGATTTGTTGTCAGCCTTGGCCCTCGATTTTGGGGTGTGGTGGATGTCCTTCTGCTGGGAGTAGCTGGGCCAGGAGGCTGGGGCCACTCCTGTGGCATCTGGGTCGCTGGAGGGGACACAGCTCCTGAGAGACTTGAGAAAGTTTTATTTCTGGGTTTATTAATCTTAAATTGTATAAAATCAGATAGAATCCTGGAATGGTTTGGGTTGAAAGGGGCATAAATCCCACCCATCCCACCCCTGCCATGGCAGGGACACCTCCCACTGTCCCAGGCTGCTCCAGCCCCAGTGTCCAACCTGGCCCTGGGCACTGCCAGGGATCCAGGGGCAGCCCCAGCTGCTCTGGGGATTCCATCCCAGCCCCTCCCCATCCTCCCAGCCAGGAATTCCTAAATCCCAATATTTTATAAGTCTTAATGACCTTCCTAAAGTCTTACATCTTTAATGAATTCTTTACAGACAGGGGATGGCTTTAAGAGGTTGGTTTGCCTTGTTGGTTGTTGAGGTGGTGGCTCAGCCACACTGCCACTGCTGGTTTTTTTAATAAAATTGATTATTGATGCGCCTGGGGACTGGACTCAGCCCCAAAACGTGAGGCTTGTGCAGGTGGTGGGAACTGGAGCCTCCTCAGCCTCCCTCCTCCGTGGTCCTTGGAGTTGAAAAGGGAGACTTTTGCATTTTGTTTGCTTGCCCGTGTTACAGCTCCCTGCCACTGTCACCGTGCTCGACTATTGGCTAATAAATACCATTTGCCTCCTTGCTAGGAAGCTGCAGCCCTGGCACAGCAGAGATTCCCCTGAAGTCTCCTGGAGGAGCTGCTGCAGCCAGACCCTGTCCTGCTCCCCAGCCCATCCAGAGCCTCCATGAGAAGTCACCCTTCCCCCAAGCTTTGTTTTCTAGCAGCAAAAATGACAAAAATACTGAAAGCTTACTGGAGAAAACTATTTTTAGATATCTCTCTAACACTTCTGACCCCGAACTCCTGGAGGCTCAGGCATGTGGAGGTGTCCCTGCCCCTTCCAGCTGGGAATGCCCATTTTCCTCATCCAGCTGTAGCCTGGTCTTCACAACAGCTGGAATGCTGCAGGGGAAAGGAAGCAGATTGCGCCTGGCATTTGGAATAACGAGCCTTTCCTCATCTTGCCTCACTTTCTGTGGTGCTCAGACGCTCCTGTCTGAGCTGTGATGGATCCTGTCTGTGCCCTGCCAGTGCTGGCTGCTCCCTGCTGCTCCAGCAGGACCTTGGAGCTTTTCCTGCTCCAAACAAAACAGCAGCACGTTCAAATCCCCCCTGATGCTTTGGGCAGCAGTTATTAGCCGAACCCGGGCAGTTTTTTGGCAGCATTCACTGTCACTTTGTGACCGTTTATGTTTAACTAATGGCTTTTCTTCTCCCCCCGAAATTCCTGTGATTTTTGGAGGCTTGCTCCAAGCCCAGGGCAGCAGTTTGCTGGGATGGCCCGGCCTGGTGAGGCTGATGCAGGAACATCCACACTAATGAGGGGTCACAGGGAGAGGGAGACTCTGGTTCGTTCTTCCCAGGGGCTGCCACTCCAAACGAGCCCGATTGCCAAGGGCAGGGGGAGCTTTAGGGGACGGAGAGGCGTGGAGGGACCAGGGGTCCGTGGGGCTCCGGGGGAGTTGATTTTTGCAGGAGCAGAGATTTTCCCCGGGATTTAACCCCAGCTGTCAAACAATCCAACCCCCCCAGCCTCTCACTCGCTCTTCCAGTGGGATGGGGAGAGATCTGGGAGGGCAGAAGTGAGAAATTCCGTGGGTTGAGACAGACAGCTCGGGAGGAAAAGCAAATCAAGGCATTCATTTCCCACTTCCCGTGGTGTTCAGCCATCCCCTGCCCAGCGGGGCTCCAGCACACGCCTCGGGAANGGCGTCCTGGGCTGGGGCATCCCTTGGGGCACTCAGCCGGGCCAGCTGGGTCCCCACAGCCCCTGGGGCAGGCGAGGAGCAGAGCTGGCACTGCCCCATCCCAGGGCATGCAGATCCCGAGCACGGTTTGCAGGAAGGGAGAACCTCATGCCGGCCCCCACTTTTCCTCTGCACCCAACCCCATTTCCCAGGCAGCGCTTCCCAACCCGTAATTAACTCCAGGCCGTAATTTCTGTGTGTGGGTAGAGGAGCTGCTCAGCTCAGTGAGCACTAAAAATAGAGCTCAGTTAAACCCCCAGCCGGCTCACGAGCTCGGTTACATTAAATGTTTAATTAACAAATTTTCCCTGCATTACTTATGGCTGTTTATTCATCTGTTGCTGTGTTTCGTGAATGATCCTGAGCAGCCCGTGCTTGTTTTGTTCATGTTTGTCATAAACCTTAAATTAGATTTTTCGTCGAGCAGGCGACATCGATGACTTTTTTTTTTATTATTATTTATTTTGTAATGGGCTCTGGGAAAGGTTTTCCTTTCTTTCTCGTTATAATGGAGACATCCATTTCTTTTGAGGCATTGCCTGTATAAATCTAAGAGCTCTCAAAATGCCTCATTTCAGCTTTAATAGGCAGCTGGATGTTTTTTTTTTTTTGGGAAATACAAGAGATGTGGGATTGTGATTGCAGTGAGTGAGGGTGAGCAGAGCCACAAGTGCCCTGCAGGGATCTGCCACCAGCTGGGCTGGGCTCACGCTCCTCGTCCTCTGCTTGTCCCCACACCAGGACAGGGCCGTGGCACCGAGGAATTCCTTTGCAGTTTTGGAGGGCAGGGTTTGGGTGTCAGCAGAGGAAAATGAGGAGAGAGGAGCTGCAGTTTGGTCCTTTTGCAGTGAAATTTGTACCTTTGGCTGCACCTGAGCCAAGGCCAGGCTGGCTTGGAGCAGCCAGGGACAGCGGGAGGTGTCCCTGCCCGTGGCAGGGCTGGCACTGGGTGGGCTTTGAGGCCCCTCCCAACCCCCAAAATTATGACTGGGGGGAGTGCCCATCCCTGGAGGTGTCCAGGGAATTCCTGGGGGTGGCACTCAGAGCTCTGGGCTGGGGACAAGGTGGGCATCGGGCACAGCTGGGACTCTGATCCCGGAGTGCTTTTCCAGCCTCAGGGATCCTGGGATTCCATGAAATCTTCTGCTCCCCTTTCCTGCGCTGCTGACCCCTCCTGGGAGAGGTTCCCATCTGCAGGGAGGGGCCACCGGGTCTCTCTGGGGGTCACTGCTGGCCCCGAGGAGCTGCTCCCACATCCCTGAGTTTGCTCCCGGTACCAGGGATTTCAGCTTGGACCTCTCATCACGTGGCTTTGGGAATCCTTAAACATCAGAATTTGGAGCTGCTGCCCGTTCCTCATTTGGCAGCTTCAGTTTGGCACATTTGTTTTTAATTTACACTGTTCTATTATTTAAAAAAAATTNATTTTATTTTTTAAATTCCATTTTACAATTTTTGCCCTATTTAATTTCATTTTCTTATTTAATTTAATTTTATATTATGTTTCATCTTCGATTTTATTATCTCTTACCTAATCTTGCTTTGTTTGCTACTATATTATTTTATTTGCTACTTTTTTATTTTTAGTTTCATGATACTATACCTTATTTTACCTTATTTCATTAATTTTACCTGATTTTATCTCAGTAGACCAATAGCTGGTAGAACATGGAGATGGCCTCGATGGGAGATGCTTTTTCCTTGTGCCACAGGAATGCTGCTGGAGCTCTGCTTCCCCAAAGGGAGCCCCGAAGGCCGGGACGCCACACGCACAGAGTGACCCACCTGACTCCAGGAGGGCTTTTCTTGTTGTGCTCGTGGCTCCCTTTTTGCACATCCTTCCCCAAACGTGCTCTGCCCTCGTTGGTTACAAAATCAGCCCCGTTTCAGTCACTGCCCCGGGGGAGCATTCACTGGACAAATCCACACACATCAACGTCCTCTCTTCTCCTCACGGGTGTTCCTTTTTTCTCTGCTTCCTCAGTTTCCATGCCAGCACCCTTGTCTTCTCCTCCTCCTTCTGGCAAGCCCTTCAGCTGGCTCACGGACCTGCCGCCAGCCCCCTCCGACAGAGCCCAGCTGCAGTGCGCGCTCCCCTCCGTGCCCAGCAATCAGGAATTCCTTCTTTTTTCCCCAATTCCATCATTCCTGGCTCCCCTCTGGGACAGGAGGATCTGCCCTGCCTGGGGGAGCTCAGCAGGGAACACCCCGAGCTCACCAAACGCTGAAGGATGAGCCTGGCTCTAATTTACATTTTGGGGGGAATTAAGTGATTTAAATTACCAGACTTGGGAATTTCCATTGGCAGACAAAGCCGGTTGTTTTTTTTTTTTGGCATCCCGGAGAGGGAAGAGGCTTTTGTGGGGAAGTGCAGCAGGAATGGGCTGGGCCCAGGGAACGATGGAGCTGGGAGCTTGCAGGCACCAAGGATGGGGCAGAAATCGAATCTGCTGGGCAGGAGATCCGCCGGGCTGTGGGTTGTGTCCCAAGGGCTCCTGTGCTCGGTGGCACTCAGGCCACGCAGGGGTTGCTGCAGGNATTTTAGGGATGGGGTTGATCCCTACAAACTGAGAAATCCATCGTGGCATAAGGGGTGAGCTCTGCCCTCCTTCTGTGGATTCATTTTCCTCGGGACTTGTTCCAACTGCTTTGAACCCTGGGGTGGAAAAAGAAAATCTCCTTTATCCCCTTGCTCCTTGTGCAGCGTTTCCTGAGGGAAATGCAGCACCAGGGTCAGGTGGGAAGAGACCATTTTATGGAGAACTCACTGGACCTCCATGCTGGGATTTGGGATTCCTTCTGCTGCTCCAGCTGCTCCCAGGGCCAGCACACCCAGGATCAGGAGCCCAGGGCAGTGAGCAAGGACAGCTCCTCCAGCCTGGGACTGCCCACACAAACCACGAGCTGCTGCCCCAGTCGAGGCTGTATTTTCACTCACTTTGGAGCAGTAATTGCCTGTTTTAATGAGCTGTCCGATGATTAAAGGATCATCTCTGGCTCTGGGGCTGCTGCTGTGGCTCGGGGCTGTCCCTGAGCTGCAGCCACAGACAGGATGGGAGCTGATCCCATCAGCCTCCCAGGGCTGGCCAGGATAATTAACATCTCTGAGCTTTCCTCATTCTGGGGCTCCTCAGATGAAAGCCAGTGGGAGAGAGGGATCAGCTCCTCATCCCAGCACTGTTCCCTGGGCACCCCGGGTGTGCCTGCCAGGACACTGAGCAGAGAGGTTCTGTCCTTGGGAGAGGCCACCCTGTCCCTGTCCCTGTCCCTGTCCCTGTCCCTGTCCCTGTCCCTGTCCCTGTCCCTGTCCCTCTCCCTGTCCCTGTCCCTGTCCCTGCTCCAGAGCCATGTCCAGTTGGCAGGACAGGGATGTCCCATCCTGTGTTTATTGTATCCATTTTTATATTATGTATGACCAGAGTGAACCACTTCTGGCTTTTCCTGAAATCTGGATATTGAATATATCTGGAGGCAGATATTTAATGCAAGAAATTGAGTGGTGCTGATACTCTCTTCCTCTTTTTTCCATTAACTTTTTCCTTCTGTTTTAACCTGCTCTTTCCTGGGATTACGTGCAACATTGTGTTCCAGTGCAACATTTAAATGGGATAAATGCAAATAATTCATATTTATAAAGTGGCTTTCCTTGTTCCCAAGAGGAATTGCACCTCCTCTGGGGTGCCCAGGGGCCAGCAGCATCCTGGCGGTGGCACGGCACAGGTGACACGGCCCGTGACAAACAAACTGCTCCAAGCCTTTCTCAGCGGCTGAGAGAATCAAAACCGACTTGAAATTCCATCCTGCACTGCCTTGTGAGGGCTGGCAGGTGACACAGCTCCGTAATCCCGAGTACATCCTTCCCGCGGCTCTGCGTGGATGCCGAGGGCCCCTCGGAGCTCGTCAGCCAGGGAAGTTCATTTCCAGGGATAACAACTTCTTCCCAGGGACGTGCAATGGGTTTTATTCATGGGCTTGCTTCAGTAAAAAGCTTTCAGATTTCTATTTTCAACGCTCCCAGCCTGGCTCCCGGTGCTTATTTTGGTTTTTATCCGTGTGTATTCCGCAGATAACGCTGGAGTTCAGCTGCTTTCATCAGGAGGGAGCCTCGGAGAGGCACAGCCCGAGCTCAGGAATGCTGAGCTGGGGGTGGGCACACACAGCTGGGGCCCTCCACGGGGATTTATTGATTTATTCCCTGTTTTCAGGACAGGAGGTGGATGTGGGAATGCGCTGGGTGCAGACACCATCCAGCATGGGTGAAATTGCCGGGGCAGAGGGGCTCCCTGGAGCCCCGGCAGTGCCCAAGGCCAGGCTGGACTTTGGGGCTTGGAGCAGCCTGGGACAGTGGGAGGTGTGGAATAAACGGGATTTAAGGTCCCTCCCAACCCAAACCACTCCAGAATTCCATGAGAATTCCGTCCCAGCCCTGGTGTGGGAGGAGCTCGAGTGCCCAGCAGCTTTGACGTCCTCCTCGTGCCCAGTTCAAGTTAATCCTGCCTAAACCAAACCCAAACTTCTCCCCTGAAAGTGGGGATTAATGGGATGAGCCAAGCGGGAGCTGGGAGGGGTGGGGCTGCCTTGGAGAAGCAGGGCTGGACACCAGGGAAGGATTTATCCTGAAGGACAGGGCTGCCACAAGGACAGGAGGACTGCAAGTGTCCATGGATAAGCCCAGGCTGAAAAGCAGAAGAAAGTTCCTGACGTTCATTAAAATAAAGGATAAATCCTGACAGGAAAAGAAGGGGAAAAGGATGTATTTGTTTGAAGTTTAGCAGTTTATGAGAACATTCCCAGGATGTGATCCCGTGGGAATACATGAAATATTCTGTATGGATCTTTCTCACAGGGGATTGACAGGGCAGGAACAGTCATGGGGGCCTGGGGAAATTCCAGGGAAATTGAAATTCCTGGGGAAATGAATTCCATCTCAATGACCCTCTGTGCCCCAATTCAGCAAAATTTTCCAAAACCCAACCTTTTACTCAGTAATTGTTTTTTAAAAGTAGCTGGAAGAGCAGTTAAAATAAACTCATCACTCCTCAATATTCCACTTCTTCTTCCTGGGCTTGTTTCCCCATATTTGAACTTTATTCTGGGAATAATAAATAGACTTTGCTGCACACGAGCAGTGAAAATGTCGCATTAAAAGCAGGCTGAATATTTAACTGAAGTTTAAACTTGTCATTCAATGAGCTGATAATAAATGCCATAAGCTATTCAGCTTCCAAATTAAATCCCTGAGCAAATGTTTTGAGAGAAGGGGCTGATTTATCCCTGTGTACGACTTTATTTGCTGGGAAATTTCAATATCTAAGTCATAGCACTTCTGAAAGAAAGCCTTAAATCAAGATTTTCCATTGACAACTTAATCTGGTAACACAGGCTGATGAAGATGGTCTGGTATCTTGAATATTGAGTTATTTCCCAGGCTTCTATTTTTCTTGCTTGGAAATTTGCTTTGCCAACTGCCTAAAAAGTCATTTTTATTATGATGGGGTTTTATTTTCACATAATTTTGCAGGTTATTTACTGGGAATGAGAGGAGAATGGGGTTTAAAGAGATGTGATGGACACATGATGGATACCTCACCCGTTTGCTGGTTTTTCTGTTAGTTGTGGGTAATAAATTCCAACTTCTAAGGCAAAGAAAATTATCCAAGGAGGAGCAAACCCCAGGAATCCTCCCTGAGAGTCCCTCAGTGCTGCAGCTCCCAGGGGTGAGAGGAACATCTGGAGAAGTCAGTTCTGGGTCCACATCTGCACTAAAAATACCTAAATCTGGTCAAATACTTGTGATTCTTCTCAAACTTCCACTCCTGCTGTGCCAGGGGAGGCTCAGGGTGGAATTTCCCCATGGAAAGGGTGCTCAGGCCTTGGCAGGGGCTGCCCAGGGAGGTCTGGAGTGCCTGTCCCTGGAGGTGTCCAAGGAATTCCTGGATGTGGTGTGGGTGACAAGGTGGGCATTGGGCCCAGCTTGGACTCGATGGTCCTGGAGGGCTTCTCCAGTTTCAGGGATTCGGAGAGGATGGGGCCAGAATCCACCACAGCTCACCACAAACATCACCCAAGGCTCTGGTTTTCCATCAGAGCTGAGTTTTCCAAGGCTGCATTCCCTGTCCTGACCCCTGCTCTGCCCAGCTCAGCTCTCCCATCCTGGATCAGGAGCCAGTTCCCTTCCCACAGCCCGGGATGCTCAGGCTGCACTGATCCACCCACCAGGACCAGCAAAGGACCAAGGGAGAGGAAAGGGAACAATTCCATTTCTTTCCTAAAGGTGGCTGAACTCCTGTTCCCGGCTTATCCCATCGGATACAGGGAAGCTTCTGAGTGGAAAGGTGAGTGCATGTCTGAAAGCACTGGAAGGAAGCATAAAAAGAGACAAGTTCTGCCCTATACCCCTCCAAAATTCCTAGGAAATGTGCTCAGAGCAGCTCATTGTGGAGCTGGCTGTGCAACACCCCGAAGCCTCTCTTGTTCCCAGCCTGCGTGCCACAGGCTTAAAAAGAGACTCCACGGGAAAAAAAAATATAAATACAGTTTAAAAAAAGATCACTTCAGGCTTAAAGCCTTGTTTTCTGTCCAGCAGGCTACAGCAATGAACAGTGCTGGTTCTTTTTTGCTCTGACAGCAGAAAAACCCCTCAGCAGTGCTTTTCCCCTCCTGGAGTTCCCGTTCCAGCTCCGAGTGCTGTGCAGCAGGGAGGCCGCCCTGTGCTTCCCACTCCCCCTGGAATCACCTGGAATCCCACCTGCAGGAGCCTCCCAGCAGCTGGCAGGTCCCCCTCTGAGCCCGGGACTGCTCCTGTTTGTTCTGGATTTTGGTGGGACAGGGTCTGGGTGCTGCAGTTGGACCCTGGGGAACCTCTGGGCTCAGAAGTCACCTCCAGCCAAGCAAAGCTCTGGGGACATCCAGGGCCCTTATTCTTAGGGGGCTTGGGATTTATGGAATCACAGAATTGTTTGGGTTGGAAAATCCCTTTAAGAACATCCAGCCCAACCCTTCCCCAGCCACGGCCACCACTGCCCCGTGTCCCCCAGTGCCACATCCACAGGGCTTTGAATCCCTCCAGGGATGGGGACTCCAGCACTGCCCTGGCAGCTGTGCCAGAGCTGGACAGCCCTTTCTATAAAGGAATTTTCCCAATATCCAAAATCTTCTGGCTTTTATTTATTTTATCTCTTTTGATGTTGCCTCCACGCCTGAAGCACCGAGTTGGCTTTGGGAGAGCCTGAGCTGGGCCTTGCTCTCCATCCACGGGGGAATTCAGAGCCATCAGCTCATCACCCTTCCCAGAGTTCAGACTTTTAGCAGGTATTTAATTCTTTCTGCCTTCGGGTGCCTCGAGGATCTTCGAAATTGTCAGATTTGAAGCCGGACCTGTGGCCACCTCGCTGGTTCTGCGTCCAGAGCTGTGGCACTGCCACGTGCTGCCCACTCTTGTCCTGCTCCACGCTTCCCACTAATTTATCTAAACATGGAGACAAACCTGATTCCTGACTGCCTCTCAAGGCACAAATAAAACCCAGCCCTGGACCAGTAAATAGGAAATTGATTTCAGATTTGCCTGCTGGGTTTCACTTCACACGGGGGAGACGGAGCCTCTGATGGATTGGCACCCACCAAGCAGCAAAGGGAGACCGACCTCCTGTGCTTCCAGGAAAGTCCCCAGCCTTTGGGAAGCTCAATTAGCCAGGAGGTAAAGGAAGTGTGAAAAGAAATTCAGGGGCTTTGGAGCTTCAAGCAGTAATATTTGGAAAATGGCAACCAGGACTGTTCCACCAGCTCAGAACTTGTGCCAGGACCTCTGATCCCAGGGAGGGTCTGCCAGGAGGGGGCCGCAGGGCAGCCTCACCTTCTTGTGGCACCTGGGGACATGGCAGTGCTGGGGACTGGCTGGGCCTGGTGCTCCCAGAGAGCTTTTCCATCCCAGTGATTCCATGATCCATGATCTGTCATCGAGCACCAGCCTCTGTCTCCGTGCTGGGCACCCCGAGAGTCCCGGGGCACGTTCAGTGCGTGCTGCAGTCCTGAGGACAGCCAAGAAACAGCAAGGAACATTTCCCACACCGCACCTTCCCTCTAATGATCCGTGGCACCAGCAATGAGCTGCTCGGCGAGCAGACCCGGGCAGTTTAGAGCCGAGCTTGCTCTCCCACATTTGCATTTCAACGCGCACTCCCCTCCAGGCGAATTAATGGAGGCCTTCTGCAGTGACCTAAACGAAATCTCCATTCCTCGCTCCTGAGAGCTCTCGGGGATTTCAGAATCCACCCAGCTCTGCTGCAGGGGAATCAGCCAAGCCACAGCCCCCCCGCCCAGCACGTCAGGGTGGGATCCCTCACAGGAGGGGTTTTCATGTAGGGAATTTTATGAATTAGAGACGGGATTCTGAGCTGTTTTAGATGGTGTGATTTATCTTTTTTTTATTTTTTATATAGGCAGGAAAGATGAGTTGGGCACACCTCTTTACTGCATGGTTTAGAAAGTCACAAGACCTTTAGTTACAAGACTTTTTAAGAATTTATTAACTAATTTTATAAGGATTTGTTAATTAATTATTAGTTAATAAGGATTTATTAACTAATAAAACACTGCTACTAAGAATATTTATGTTCTTAACTTAATAGTTAATTACTTTGTTTTATATGTTTTGTTGTAGTGCAGGCTCTCTTAGAAAATTTTTAATTATTTAATATATTAATATAATTATATTATAAGGTAATATGATGCAATATAGGATATAATATAATGTAATGTAACATAATAAATATAATAAATATAATATAGTAAATATAATATAATAAATAATATAATATAATATAATATAATATAATATAATATAAT
>WAAG01062868.1:17214-40068 GCA_013390105.1 Tichodroma muraria | reverse complement strand
TCTACATTTTTGCTTCTAGTATCTAGATCAGGCAGATTTCTGCTCCGTCTCTAGTCAAACTCTGTATCCAGTTCTACGCTCTGGCCCGCAGGCCCAATGTTCTGAGAGCTCCCTGCGTTTTGATTTCCAGCATCCTCGCACAGCGGGACGGGGCAAGCGGCAGGAGCAGGAGGGATTTGAGGAGAATTTCCCAAGCAGTCGCTGCCATTAGCCGGCTCCAGCGGGACGGTCGCCACGGGGATGGGAGGCAGCACGGACGGAGGGGAGAGAGCGGCTGCTGCCGGCCCTGGGGCTGCGCGGGGCCCCCGGGGCCGGGCCGGGGCCATCGCGCCCTCCGCGGCCGCAGAGCCGCCTCCGCTGCTCAGCCAGCCCAGCCCGGAATTCCCAATCCCCAATCTCCCACCCAGCCCTGCCCTCTGGCAGTGGGAGCCATTCCCTGGGTCCTGTCCCTCCCTCCCTTGTCCCCAGTCCCCCTCCAGCTCTCCTGGAGCCCCTCCAGGCCCTGCAAGGGGCTCTGGGCTCTCCCTGGAGCTTCCTCCTCTCCAGGTGAGCATTCCCAGCTCTCCCAGCCTGGCTCCAGAGGGGCTCCAGCCCCGGAGCAGCTCCGTGGATTCCTCTGGGCTCTGTCCAGCAGCTCCAGGTGCTGCTCTGTCCCCAGGGCTGGGGCAGCTCTGCAGGTGAGGTCTCTCCTGAGCACAGGGGCAGAATTCCCCGTTTCCTGCTGCCCACACTGAGGGATCAGCCCAGAGCTGGGGGTTTCTGGGCTGTCAGGGCACGACCAGGGCCCATCCAGCTCTTCATCCAGCAGATCCTCAGGCAAGGCCCCACCCGGGAGGAGACTGGAGCCAAGCACAAATGAGGCAGGGAGACCGGGAGGCCCAGCAGGAGCATTCCAGGACCTCTCTGGAGGCACCCGCAGCTCTCGTTGCCCAGCTCTGGTGTCACAGGCGGGAGGAGGAGGCTCCGTGTGCTCTGGCCCGGATCCAGGGAGAGCAGGCAGGCACCCCCCGGGCTGGGAGGGCTCGGGAGATCGATGGGATTCGCTGGATAAATTCTGGATAAATCCCTCAGCTCAGTGCAAGCAGCTCGGGTTTGGCGCTGATTGAGTGCAGCGGGGCACGGAGCTGTCTGGGAGCCTGGGCAATTAGCAGGGATGAGAGAGATTGCAAAGAGCCACGGCAATTTATCTGGGTTAAAGCAGGGAGGAGACATGTGCCGAGTCAGCAGCCCCTGTGGCATCCCAGCCCTGCTCCAAGATGGATATCAGAACTTTCCTGGGCTGCTTCTCAGCTGAAATCTGCCTTCGTGACACCACATTGGCAGGGAGACACTTGGATTCTGTCCTGGATGATTGCAGGGAATTAACGCCCGGTGCCAGGGCTGGGGTGCCAGGACAGGTGCCAGCCTCACCCCAATGTCACCCTGAGCCTCCCAGGAACACACGGGGTGTTATTTGTGTGGGGAAAACGCTGAAATGACAGCCCTGAAGGAACAGGGATCGCACAAACCTTACAGCTTCCTGCAAATAATTCACACGGAGCTCTGCAAAAAGCCTGGGTTTATTAATCTGCAGTGGCGGCCAATCCATTAGAACCCTTGTTAAGATGTAGGACTTCAGCACCTGCCAGGTACTGCTGAAACCTGCCTTCTATTAGAGGACACATTCATTTCAGGAATTCCTTCCTAATTTGTCCAAAAGTGAGGCAAAATATCAGGAAAGGCCCTGGCTTACAGCAGAGGGAAGAAGGGTGGGAATCTGTCCCTTAGGAAGAGAAGGAGGGTAAACAGAGATGGGCTATTGGGAATTAGGAATTCCTCCCTGGGAGGGTGGGCAGGCCCTGGCACAGGTTCCCAGAGCAGCTGGGGCTGCCCCTGGATCCCTGGCAGTGTCCATGGCCAGGCTGGACACTGGGGCTGGAGCAGCCTGGGACAGTGGGAGGTGTCCCTGCCATGGCAGGGCTGGCACTGGGTCATTTTTAGGTCTGTTCCCACCTGAACCATTCTGGGATTNCTGGAGCAGGGCCCGGCCAGAGCAGAAGGATAAAGCAGGGATTTATGGAAAGGCCTCCATGGACACAGCTGGGCAGGGCCAGGGCCCGGCCGGGCACACCCAGGGTGAGCCCACAATGGCACAGAATGGACGCCCGGCCACGAGGCCCCACACTTGGATCAGCTCTGGGCCATTCCCACGCTGGGCTTCATTGTCCCATTCCAGCTCCAGCCTAGGAAGCTCCAGCCTCCTTGTTCTCCTCTCTTCCCTTCACCGTTGCTTTTGCTCTCGGGCCTGGAATTTGTGTCGCCTGTCCTTGGTCCCAGCCAGAGCAGGAATTGTTTTGTCCCTGCTCTGTGCAGAGAGCTCAGCAACACTTCACATGGAACCCAGAGCCACGCGCTGAACCAGCACAGAGCCTGGGAATGCAAAAGATAAAACTCAAGGCATCAGGAGTGGAAGGGGAGCCGATCCCTTCAGTCACCTGTCAGAAGCTGCTCTGCTCAAAGGAGCCGAGCTGGCACTTCCATCTCTGCCAGGACCCTGAAAAGGTCGCTGCACACGAGCTGCTCTGTCCTGGCCTGTCCCTTCATGAGGCCAGCGTCACTTCTGGTGACGTGGCTGCAACCCCGGGCCCTGGCTGACAGAACTGATGGGCTCCTGCTCATGCCCAGTGATTCAGACAAGCTCTGAGAGACAGCCGAGCCCAGTGGGACCAGCGCTCCCAGCACGTGCAGCTCCTGTGGCCAGAGCCTCAGGAGCACCCTCAGGTGGCACCGGGAATAAACCAGAGTGGCTGTCCCTTGTCCCCGTGGTCCTGTGGCTCCAGCTGTGCCGTGTGAGCGCGGCACTGCTCATTTATTATTCCTTGTGATGGGCCGCAGGATGTCGGAGCAAAGTGTCTGCAGCAGGGAAAAGCAGATGGAAGCCAGAGCTGTGCTAATTAAGCTCGCTAATAGAAATGTTAATTAAAAACCCCGAAGAGGAAAGGACATTCTGTAATCTCTTGGTGCTCTCAAGTCCTGTGAAAATGGCCAACTGGAAGGAGCAAATCCTCGTTAGGAGCAGCGGGGCTTGCTCCGAGCTCAGACCCCGAAGCCTCCCAGGGATGGAGCAGGGTGGGAACAGGAGCCACCCTTGGGAGCTGCAGGAATTCTGCATTAGGGACACTTTGGGAAGGAAAGCCAGGCTGTCCCCAAAGGAATGTTCCAGGGAAATCTGTGAGCAAAGCGCTCCACGAGCAAAGGGAACCTGGAAAGGGCAGCACCTCCATCCCAGCTGCTCCTGCCCAGCCCGGCCTCCTCCCAGCTCTTCCTGCTCCACACCGGGCAGGATGTCCCCGGGCTGTCCCTCTGTGCACAGGGCTCCAGCACAGCCCCCTCCTCACAGTGCGTGGGGCTCCTGAGGCACCATTGGAGCACACATGGAATTTTGTGCCCAATTAGCTGCTTAATCCAATGCTTTCCATTCCTGTTCCTGCTTTTACTGCTGTCGGGAAAAGGTGGCAAGGAGAGTCCTCGTTCTTCCCATCTCCCTTCCTGGGGACATCCTGCACACGCCTCAGAGCCACTGCTGGTGTTCAGTTGGCGTCACTGGTGGGGTTTCAGCTTGAGGCTCACAGAATCCCAGAATGGTTTGGGTAAAGGGACCTTAAATCCCCTCCAGTGCCACCCCTGCCATGGCAGGGACACTCCCACTGTCCCTGGTGCTCCAAGCCCCAGTGTCCAGCCTGGCCTTGGACATTTTAAGAGATCTGGAGAGGGACTGGGGACAAGGGATGGAGGGACAGGACACAGGGAATGGCTTCCCACTGCCAGAGGGCAGGGATGGATGGGATATGGGAATTCCTGGCTGGGATAGAATTCCCAAAGCATCTGGTGCTGCCCCTGGATCCCTGGCAGTGCCCAAGGCCAGGTTGGACACCTTGGACACCCTGGGGCAGTGGGAGGTGTCCCTGCCATGGCAGGGGTGGGATTTGATTTAATGTCCCTTCCAATCCAACCCATTCTGTGATCCATGATTTTTTTCTGGCAGAAATTATTATATTTATCAGTGAATCAAACATTCAGCACAAACAGAGCACGGGCAGAACCTCTGCCCCAGATGAAGCTGTGAAGTGGCAAACACGGCTCCAGAGAGATTCCTTCCGGAGCAGCCAGCCCACATGATTCGTTCCCTGCCTTAGGGATGATCCATGGCTCCCGTTCCCATTAATAGGGATCCATAAAGTATCTTTGTCAGCTGAGTTTTACTTGGAGTTAAATAAAATATTATAGTTTATGACAGGCATCAACTTTACAGCATCCTGGTGCTTCTCCAGAGCTGCCTGAACATCTGTTTTTCTTAAAATTCCGCTAACATATTGCATAAACAATCCCATTGTTGGGATAACGTGGATTTTCAGCTCAATCACAGCACAGGAGGAGCTCTTCAGCTTCATGGGAATGCTGTAAAGGCAGCGAGAGGAGACACCCAAACACAGCAAATCCCAGTTCTGGCTGAACTTTGTGGAAGAATAAATGTGTGTGCTTGGGGCAGGTCAGGGGAGGGATCCGGAGCTGGGCGGCCGTGGATGAGCTCCGGGTGGGTGGGGATTGTCTGGTGGGGGTTTGACCTGCTGGAAAGATTCCAGCATGGAGATGGATGGGTGGCAGCTGAGGGAGTGCAAGGATGAGGGACAGGAACCAGGCAGGTTCTGTTTCACCTCAGATCCTCATCCAGCTTTGGCTCCTCGTGGTGGATGAGACATGGAGGGGCTGGAGCGTGTCCAGGGAAAGGAACGGAGCTGGGAAAAGGCTGGAGAATTCCTGAGGGAGCTGGGAAGGGGCTGGAGAATTCCTGAGGGAGCTGGGAAGGGGCTGGAGAATTCCTGAGGGAGCTGGGAAGGGGCTGGAGAATTCCTGAGGGGGCTGGGAAGGGGCTGGAGAATTCCTGAGGGGGTTGGGAAGGGGCTCAGGCTGGAGCAGAGGAGGCTCAGGGCCCTTGTGGCTCTGCCCAGCTCCTGCCAGGAGGGGACAGCCGGGGGGGTCGGGCTCTGCTCCAGGAACAGGGACAGGAGCAGAGGGAACGGCCTCAGGCTGGGCCAGGGGAGGGCAGGGTGGACAGCAGCAGGAATTTCCACATGGAAAGGGGCTCAGGCCTTGGGACTGCCCAGGGAGGTTTGGATACCCATCCCTGGAGGTGTCCACACAAAGAGTGGATGTGGCACCTTGGGATATGGCTTTGTGAGCAAATGGTGATCAAAGGTAGGATTTGGTCACCCTGGAGGTCTTTTCCAACCTCAGTGGTTCTGTAATTCTTTGGTTCCAGGTCTCTACTCCAGGGGAATGCTCCTGCCTGGCACACCAGGAGAACACCAGATGTTCCTGGTCGGTTTTCCTGCACAAACTCATCTGGAAAAGCTTCTCAGCTGCTCACAGGTGCTGCTGCTGGGCCACAGAAAAGCTGCTTTGAGGAGGAGCCAAGCAAATCCCAGAGCACCTTCCACATCCCAGGAGCAATCCCAGGGACCAGAAATGCCCAGGTGAGTGCAGGGATAAAGGAATCCCAGGTGAGCACAGGGATAGAATAAAGGAATCCCAGGTGAGCACAGGGATAGAAGGAATCTCAGGTGAGGCCAGGGATAGAGGAATGTCCAGGTGAGGCCAGGGATAGAAGGAATCCCAGGTGAGCACAGGGATAGAGGAATCCTAGGTGAGGCAGGGATAGAAGGAATTCCAGGTGAGCACAGGGATAGAAGGAATCCCAGGTGAGCACAGGGATAAAGGAATTCCAGGTGAGCACAGGGATAGAAGGAATCCCAGGTGAGCACAGGGATAAAGGAATCCCAGGTGAGCACAGGGATGAAGGAATCCCAGGTGAGCACAGGGATGAAGGAATCCCAGGTGAGCACAGGGATAAAGGAATCCCAGGTGAGCACAGGGATAAAGGAATCCCAGGTGAGCAGGGCTTTTCTCTGCTGAGCTGCTGGAGGAGCTGTGAGGACAAAGCCCCTTGAGGCGGGAATGTGATCCCAGCCCTGCCCTGCTCACAGCACGAGTGGGAACACATCCAGCCCCTCCTTTGGAGCTCAGCTCATCAAAGGACTCCAGGAAAAAGCCAAATTCCAGCCCCCGAATTGTGCTGGGAGGGGAGTGGGAATAAATTCCCCAGTGTTCCCTCCTGGCTGAGAGAGAAAGGAATATTCTTGGATTTTGTGTTCTCACTTCCTCCAAAGGGCTCCAGTGGTTCTTTCCTAAGGAGAAAATCCAAGGACCTGGGCTTCGGAAAAGCCAGGGAAACAGAGGGAAAGGCCTTTTCCATCTGGGATTTTTAAAGGGAGCATTTCCATAATGCACAAAGCATTAAAGGTCCAGGATTAAAGCACATATATACCACACCAGGAGAGCTGCATTGCCAGGCTCTGGTTTTATATTTTAAATTTTGGAAGCTAGTCCTACAGACTGGAGGAAGCTCCAGACCCCAAGTCACCTCCTCCCTGCCTTCCCACTTTTCCCAACCCATTAAATAAGTCAAAATCCCATTAAAACCTCACTGCCAAGTGTTTAGGCTCAGCATAAATCACAGTTAATACACTTCTTATTAATTGGCTTCCTACCCTTGCATTTCAAGTGGAATATTAAACTTGGTGGAGTTAAGAAACAAACTGTTTAATTGCTGGACACAAGATATATTTTGATCTTTTTCAGAAAAAAAAAAACAAAACCACAACCAACCCACTCAGATTGAAAGCTGCGCTTGGTTTGTGATTGGAATTAATAAGATCAAAGGGAAATCTGGCATATTTAAGCAGCATTAATTCAAAGGAGCATTGCCAGCAGCCTCTGCTCCCTCCAGTCAGAATATTCTTTTTAAAATATTGAGGGAGCATTAAGCATTTTACACTTTAGCATTCCCTCTTGTGATATTTCTCGTTGGTATTGTATTACCCTGATTTCACGGTCCAGGGACAAGATAATCAAACCCTAATAACAAACAGCACTGACTGAAGGAAAGGGGCTGGGGGTGAAATGACGAGGTTAAAAAAAAAAAAAAAAAAAGCAGGAAAAGTGGATAAAACAGTGAAATGTCAGAGGAAGCTTCTTCTCCTGGCCCCCAGGGAGGGAATGGAGGGTGGAAATATGTCCATTTATCCCCCTCACGGGGATAGATGAGAATCAAATCAGCAGCAGAGACTTGATCTTCCCGCGGCCAAATAAGCCCAGAAAAGTTGCAGCAGTGATGGTGAGTCAATAGCAGCTGAGAGAGAGCAGCCAAAGGAGCCCTTTCCCCGGCAGGCAGCTGATCAATAGCAGATAATGGCATTTGCAGGGTTTGGGTGAGCAGGGTGGAGGGAATTGTGAAGAATTCTCTTATTTTTGCGAGCAAAAGCCCCGAACTGAACGCTCACAGGACAGCTCAGCTTCCATCACTGAGTCTGAGGGGATTAAAATGGCACGGGGGGGGGGGAGGGAGATGCTGCCAAAGAGCCCACCCTCAGCCAGGCTTGGAATTTCAGAGGGACAAACGGAGGAATTCCAAGGGTTTGATGGGAAATTTGGCAGAACTCAGGTAGCCGGGTATGGATAAATCCCCGATTTGTTTGAGCACACAGTGCCAGAACCTTTTAGAAGTGGATCTTGGGGTAACAAATCCATCCCAGAAAGGGATTAGGAATAAATCTTCAGTGAGTGGAGGAAATAACTGACCCTCAAATCCAGGCAATGTAGAGGGAAAAGCTGGGAGCCCCAGGACAGGCTCAGCTGTGCTCCTTAAAGGAAATTAAAGACTCAATCTCAAAGTTCATGGGGGCACAAAGGGATCAGAGGAGAAGAGGAGGGGATGGGCAGGATTTAAAGGCCACTTAAACGAGCAGCCCAAGCCCATCCACAGCCCACACATTATCTGGATTTCCAACAGGGATGGTTCGTGCTAAAATGCAGGGAATAAGGCAATGAAACAGTTGCCACTGACAGATGGGATATTACTGCTCAAATAGGAGAGGATGGATAATAATTAAGCCATAATCGGACCAAAGAGATGAATAATTGCCTGCAGGAGAGATGGAAAAAGCTGCCAGTGGAAGCCACGGGCTGCAGGGAGTTACCTGTGGACTTTCTCAAAGACAAGAGCGGGGAGCAATTTTAGTTAATTTTATTAAATATTCTCCTTAGCAATGCTGGGACAATAATCAGAAACATGCCCAGGGAACGTGTGGGGAACGAGGATTGGGGAATTCTCCTCCCCGTGCAGGAGAAGCTGGACGCTCTTCAGCACTGGAGTAAAATTGGAGTATTTAAGGAGTAATAATAAGAGGCACTAAGGAACATGGCTTCGAGCTGGAGACACGTTTTAGCAGACAGTTTCTTCTGCCTTTCCTTGAGCTGCTCCTCCTGCTTTGTCCTGGGAAAATGCCAGCTCTCCTCCAGGCCTGAAGTTTTCCTTCTGCAGCGTGTTTATCTTCCTTCTCTTTATTTCCTCAGGCAGGTGACAAGCAGCTTTCCAAGGCAGGTAGTATTTCATTCTTCTTATTTCTTTGGGCCTCTGTTTCTCATTCTCCCTGGGAATCAGGAGCTTCTGTCCTCCCTCCCGGGGTCAGTCCTGGCCTGATCCCTCCCTTTGCCTGTCCTGGACATTCCAGGGACATTCCCGAGCCTGCCCAGCCCAGAGGACGGAGCTCATTTTGCACCGTTTCACGTTCTCGTTGTCACAGACAAACATTTAACCGTGATGTGTTAAAGTCCAGGGCTGAGGTGACCCGGGAAGGGCCGGGGTGAGCTGGGCTGGCTCTCCCTGCACACCTGGAGCTGGTTTAAGCCGATTTTCCAGCCTCCCTGTGCCTCCACTGGCAGGGATTGCAGAGCCTTTGCTGCTCCATTCCATTAAATACTACCTGCCTTGGAAAGCTGCTTGTCACCTGCCTGAGGAAATAAAGAGAAGGAAGATAAACACGCTGCAGAAGGAAAACTTCAGGCCTGGAGGAGAGCCGGCGTTTTCCCAGGACAAAGCAGGAGGAGCAGCTCAAGGAAAGGCAGAAGAAACTGTCTGCTAAAACGTGTCTCCAGCTCGAAGCCATGTTCCTTAGTGCCTCTTATACTCCTTAAATACTCCAATTTTACTCCAGTGCTGAAGAGCGTCCAGCTTCTCCTGCACGGGGAGGAGAACTCCCCAATCCTCGTTCCCCACACGTTCCCTGGGCATGTTTCTGATTATTGTCCGAGCACCCGGGCCTGGAACTTTTTGCTTTATTGTCTTGTCCCTTATTGTCCTTTATCAAACTGTTTAAATTGCACCAGGAAAGTGAAGCTCGTTTTTCACAGTGCAAAATGTGGGATATGTCGAATTTTCTTAAGGAGGGTGTTCTTTAGTGTTTGATATTTGAGTATTTTCCAGCCTAACCAATGAGGAGGGGAATTGAATCCACAGAACAGAGCAGGCAACGAGCTCTAAGCGATGTCCAGGTGTTGGAAAAACAAATTACTGGGGGAATTGCCTTGTTAAGGCTCAGGGCTGGCTGTTTCAATGATCCGGGCTCAGGGGGAGCTTAACAAAGCCTGGGAAGGAGGAGGAACCACGGGAGTGGGCACAGGGAAGGCAGGGTGTGAGGGCCATGAGTAGAGCTGGCACAGCTCCCAGGATGGGAATGGAAGTGATAAAGACAACTCAGGCACTGAAATCAGCTCTGACTGGGAAAAGGGAACTCCAGCAGGGAAATCTGTGACCCTGCCCCAGGAATCCACAGCTCAGCCAAGAGAAACAGGGAGCATGGGCCTAATCAGCCTGGGACGGGATCATTAACCAGAACAGGGAGAATGCTAATTAATTAAGAGAACTGTGTGACTTGCAGCCAATGAACACCAATTCCTTTGTGTGCTAAAATGCATAAATAGTGAAAATATGGTGCTTGATTTGTGGGACACCACTGAGCTCCCAGCTCTGAGAAAACCAAGCAAGGTCTCTCTCCAGTGTGCAATTATTGCCTTGTTGCACAAGGGGTGATGCATCCCGTTTTTGTGGGCAGCAAGACCACACTGGATCTTAGGGGGGAGATTATCCACCTTGTCTCTGCCTTTTCTCTCTCTTTCTCTCCCTCCTTCTTCCCCTCAAAATATACCATGAACCAGACCAAAAAATCCCAGAGTGCCTCACTGTGTCTGGCTGAGTTAAAGTCTGCAAAGAGCCTTCCTTTGGATGCTTTAAAATCTGCCAAGGACCTTGTTCAACTTGAACGTCCTGCAGTTTGCAAGGCAGAGTTGTTCCTGAACCCTCTGAGAATTTGTTGGGTTTTTTTCTCCCTCTCAGTGCCCAGGGTGAATCCAACTGCCTTGCCCCGACCCCCTGGAATGGGCTGGGGCATTCCAGGGGGTGCTGCAGGGGGATGGCATGAGGTCATTCATTATCCTGCCCTGTGCTTGTCCCCCAGGTGATGAACTCAGGTGTTTACCCCTCTGAGTTCATCCCTGGATTGTCCAAGGCCAGGCTGGACGGGGCTGGGACCATCCCGGGATGCTGGGATGTGTCCCGGGGCAGGGGAAGGAAGCAAGATGGGATTTAAGGTCCTTCCAACCCAACCCAGTCGGTTCTCCTGCAATAAAGAATTCCCTTTTTGCCTCGGTGGCCCCTCCTGCGTGGGATCTGTTCAGAGTGAAAGCAGCATTTTCAAGGAAAGAGCTGCACGGCTGTGACCTGGACACAGCCAGCCCCAATTTCCCTGGGAACCACGAGCGCCCTCAGCGTGTAACCCCCCGAATTCCCATTCCCAGGGAAACGCGGGGCTGCGGCAGCGCTGCTTTTGCTCCCGGAGCGGGCGCAGCAGCCCAGCAGCCTCCTCCTCTCCTCGGCAGCACCGGAGGCAGCTGCGAGAGGGGCAGATGATCAGCGCCTCGGGCAGAGCTGTGATTCCAGAGACCTGGAAGGGGAGGAGGGGCGAGGAGCCAGCCCCGCTCGGGAAACGAAAGCTCCGTCCCCGGGGGCTGCCGGGGACGCTGATGCTGCCGGGCACACCGAGCTCCTGGGGACTGCCAAGCAGGGCCGGGCTTTGTTGATAGGACAGTATCAATCAATCTAATTAGATCTTTTTGCATAATCGCAGGAAATTTGCATAAAGAGTAGAGCCAGCCCAGGAGACAGCTGAGAAAAACATGAGTTGAGTGGAAACCAGAAACTTTGGAATGAATTTTTTTTTTTTTTAAGACTGCATCAGCGAGGGGGAGGAAAAAAAAAAAACCAACAACCTTGCAGGAGTGCCTGCAGCCGAAATCTGAAAGAAAAAAGGACATAAAGTACCTTTTAAAAATGAAAATGGAAGACAAGTCCTAAACACTTAAAAGGCTTCTCAGTGCTCCCGCGGAAGGACACAGCTGAAAATGTTCTGGGAAGACACTTGAATATTGAAAAATGAGGATTTAATTAAGATTCGCAGCACAGGGTTTCAAATTCATGAAGGGAAGTGAGGGAGAAGGGTTCTTGGATGGCAGCAGGGAGCCTGAGTGGGGCTTTCCTTCCCTTTCTGTGGTTCCAGGGCGTGGACCTGCCATGAGCAGGGGTGAGGGGCTGGGAGTGCTGGGGTTGGGGAGAGGCACCTCAGGAGCAAATTCCCCGGAAAACAACCCCCTGCTCACCCTGCTGCATGGCCCTGCACCCCACAGGTGACCCCAGCCCTGGGGGAGGATTTGCTCCTGGCAGTCACCTCTGCCCCAGCCCCTGGGTCCCCAGGGTGAGGATGAAAGGCTGGGAGAGCTGGGAATGTTCCCCTGGAGAGGAGGAGGCTCCAGGGAGAGCTCAGAGCCCCTTGCAGGGCCTGGAGGGGCTCCAGGAGAGCTGGGGAGGGACTGGGGACAAGGGATGGAGGGACAGGACCCAGGGAATGGCTCCCACTGCCAGAGGGCAGGGATGGGTGGGATTTGAGAATTAGGAAATTTGGAGACATGGGGTATATTTTGGAGCACACACGGCCTGGCCATTCTTTCCAATCCCTCTGTCAGGAATTTTCTGCCTCATGCAGACAAAAAAGTGCACGAGGGCAAATGCTGAAATTCCCAAAGCTGTGACCCCATTGCATCATGAGCTTGGTAGGTTTGAATCTGCATCCAGCTGAAGCCTAACCCATTTCCAGGATTAAAGAGGAAAATAAAAATACCTTCCAGCTAAGAGAAAAGTTATATTATTCCCCTCAGTAATCAAAATGTAGGTCACTCACTAAGTACCACATCATTAATGAAGACAAATTAAAAAATTTCTCTTAATGAAAGCCACTATTTCAAAGACTTGGTTTTATTCTAGAAAGCTGAGCTGCAAAAATTCCAGTGCCAGCAGTCAGCTGTGACACATTGCTGGGAATCCAGGCTCCTGCTGTCCTTCAGACACAAAAGGCAGGGAAAGCCTCTTCCATGGGGATGCCCAGGATGGGGATGTCCTCCCAGAGATGAAACAGATGGAACTCCAGGAATGGAGTGGGGCTGTGGGGAGGAGCTNTGAATTAAACAGTTTTGGATAGTGAAAACTTTTGTGTTTTTCTGCACTAAAAAGTTTTGTCAGCACAGAATCATGGAATCCTGGAATGGTTTGGATGGGAAGGGGCCTTAAACCCCACCCAGTGCCACCCCTGCCATGGCAGGGACACCTCCCACTGTCCCAGGCTGCTCCAGCCCCAGTGTCCAGCCTGGCCTTGGGCACTGCCAGGGATCCAGGGGCAGCCCCAGCTGCTCTGGCAATTCCAGCCCAGCGCCTCCCACCCTCCCAGCCAGGAATTGTTGGTGGGAGCACTGGGACAGCTCCTCCTGCCACACCCCCTGGCCCACACAATCCACGGGGCCCAGGGGAGATGTGGGGTGAGGGAAGGGTCGGGGTGGGGGGCACACCTGAGGACCCCCTGTGTCCCCCTGCCACCCCCCTTAGTGGCTGTCACAGCCCTGCAGGTGCTGCTGGTGTCCCCCACCCTCGGGCCCTGGGCCCTGCCTTCAGCTGAGCTCCGCTTAAGGGACTTCAGCCTAAGTCCCAACTTGGTGCTGTCTTCAGGCTGAGCCTAGGCCAGGTTTTAGCCTGTCTTGGCTTCATCTGCCCCGGGTTCTGGACCTGGCTGTTGCCCCACCTTGGCAGAGGATGCTCAGGCTCTCGGGAATGTCCCCTCTGTCCCCAGGCTCCTGGGAGTGTCCCCTCTGTCCCCAGGCTCTCGGGAATGTCCCCTCTGTCCCCAGGCTCCTGGGAGTGTCCCCTCTGTCCCCAGGCTCTCGGGAATGTCCCCTCTGTCCCCAGGCTCCTGGGAGTGTCCCCTCTGTCCCCGTGCTGCCCAGGCTGCCATGCTCTGATGTGCCAGAGCTGCACCTGAGCGCTGCTGGCCCAGGAGAGGGAGGGATCCCCTGGGAGGAGCAGCATGGAGAGGAGATTTTGCCATCAGGAGCAGGGCTGGGAACTGGCTCATCCAAGCTTTCCTTCATCCCTGGGCCCTGGGGTGGGAAAAGCACTGGAAAAACACAGGAAAATGTCAGGAACCCCATGGGCTGCAGGGTGCCTTTTGTAAACTCCAATATTTGGAAAATCCCTGAAGAATCAGAAATCCTGTGAGCATTGGGGGGAAGGGTCCCTCTCTCCTGAGCACATGGCATCACTGGAGCTTCAACTGGGCATTTAAATCCTGGGAATTTAATTTAAAACTGGGAATTTCTTCCTGCAGTTCCCTTGGCACAGTGCTCATGGCCTCTCCTCGGAGCTGGTGCTCACAGGGGAAGGAGGCCAAGGGGGTTTTTCCAAGGAAAAATCCAAATATGACCCAGGGTTAAAAGTCTCCCTCAGATGTCAGGGATCCTGAGGGGACAAATTCCTCTCCCCAGAAACGAGGATGAGCAAACAGGAGAGCTCTGCAATCCCAAAAGGTGAAACTTTGGCAGGGCATCACCTGGTGCTCAGGGAAATGAACTTTTGGGACTACAGGGAGAGCTCATGCAGAACCCCTAATAATTAATTACACTATATTAATAATTAATTACACTACATATAAATGTTTTTTACGTTTCAGCATTTCTCTACCCCTCACAATTTGGCAATGTCTGGCTGGAAGACAAAGTACTTTTAGTCCTGGAGGCAGTGCAGGCCTGTTCACTTTAGCCCAGCATTTCTCTTGGATTTTGGAGCTTTTTGGCCCCCAGGGACAAAACCAGGTGGTCCTGATCCAGAATACTTTAACTGGGACTTGCTTGGAGCTCCAAAGGTGGTCAAGCAAAGCAGAGACACATTTTAAAATCTGGTTTTTAAAGTTTTATTTTCAGCATAAGTAGGGCTTGGAAGGCAACGAGACCCCCCCATGCCCGAGGAGCCTCCAGCAGCAGATCCCATCCCTGAGAATGGCACTCTCCCTCGTATTCCCTTGTCTCTGCCATATTCCTGAGGCAAATGCTCCAGGTTTTTAGCAAAAAACAGGGGGAGGTGATGTCTAGAGGGGCAGTGGCACCTCATGGAATCGTACCTGAGGGACTTTGAGGGGGTCCCAGGGAGCATTGCTGGGGTGTGTGAGGCCAGGAATCTGTGGCTTTTCCCAGAAATTTGTGGCTTTTCCCAGAAATCTGTGACTATTCCCAGAAATCTGTGGCTTTCCCCAGAAATCTGAGTGGTTTTCCCCATTCCCAGACCCCCAAGCTCCCAGCTGCTGTTTGGATGTTTCAGGTGCGTGAATTTTTCAGCTGCTCTGAGTTTCCCCTCAAATCCTTTTCCCTCAGAGCAACGGGGGCAGGCCTGGCAGGAGGGGGAATATTTCCAGTCAGTGGCACAGAGAATTCCCTGCCCCATCCAAGGTAACACCATCCCCACACGGAGTCACTGCAGTCTGTAACCTATTGCAGCTCAGATATTTGCTTTCCTCTCTTTTTTTTTTTTTTAATTAAATAGCTAAGCTGAGGGGATTACACGACTTGGAAAAAAAAAAACCAAACCACTGAGCTCGAGTATTAAGTCGTATTATTGAAAAAATCAAACACCACTTGGAGCTGTGGAGTGTGGAAGGGGAAAGGGCAGTGGTGTGTGTGTAAAATATTTGCAAATCTTTGAAAAGAAGGAATTTTTTTCTACTGAAGGAATTCTCGGCTCTGAGGGTGGTGAGGCCCTGGCAGAGCTTGCCCAGAGAAGCTGTGGCTGCCCCGTCCCTGGAAATAAATAATTTTTCCAATCTAAAATCATGTATTCCCTTTCTTTGTAGAGGAAGGAATTTTTCTGCCTTTTGAAGAAGGGAACAGCTTCCCTGAGGAGGGCTGGCAGCCTGAGCCTGTGCTGGGGCTGAATTCCTCTCCTCCTTCCCAAAGCTGAACCCAAGTGCCACTGCTAAGTCCAGGGCTGCATCTCCCCCAACAGCTGTGTCTTTATTTCTCAAATCCCATCCAGCTGCTCCTTGGCTTCCCCCTGGAGCCGGATTCCTGGCCAGAAGTGATCACTGACCACTCAGATCTAGAGCCACGTTCCAGCTCTGCTCCACACGGAGCGAGACACTCGAGGGCTGTTGGTGCCACAGGTTTGAGGGCTCGGTTTGTGCCTCACTGCCCTGTGCACAAAGGTTGGTGAATAGGAAAAAAAAAAAAGGGGAAAAAATCAGTGGGTTTGGGAAAATAAACCTCGAGGGGGTTGTGATGACAGCGAGGCAGAACTTGGGGTGGTGACACCTCAGGGTGGGGATGTCCGGAGCATCTCCCCTCAGTTTGATCAACACCCTGAGCTGATGTCACCTCAGGGTCTGAGATTCCCAGCTGGCGCAGGACAAACAGCCCCAGTGCTGCGACACAAATCCTCTCCAGCCACCTTCGTGCCGGTGTTTCTCCCCGTTTTATTCCTAATATCCAGGGGAGCTGTGACAGAGCACTGGAGCCTTTGCTTTTTCCCTCTCCCAATTAAATTAAGGGTTTTGACATCTCGTCTCTCTGCAGAGGCTTCTGGTCCCACAGTCTCTCTGCTTCCCACGTGTCACTGCAGCCTGGCTCAGGCACTGCTTTTTATTGATCAAATTTTCCATTTGACATTAAATTTAACTGATTTCTACAGTTAGGAAGAGGAGGTGATGCCTGAGGGTGACACCTCAGCTCCTGATTCCTCAGAGAGGAGAAAGCACCCAGTGTTTTCTTTCATTGGGTTGGGATGATGGATAATCTGATTTATTCCAATTTGTCCTCACTGAGCCCCCCCTCCTGCTCTTGGAAACACCTCCTAACTCCTGTTAGATGTTGGTTGGAGGCTGGGGAGCTTTGGCACAAACAACAGAAACCTTGAGTTGGAATGTTTGAGAAGGATCCTTCACCTCCTCCATCAGGGAAGGTGGCACAAAGGTGGGTGATTTAAATAAAAATGGAGAGGAATGAACTGCTACACCTCCAGGAAAGCTTTGGGTAAAAGTATGCATGAAGAAGTGTTATTTCCTGTCTGGAAGTGGAAATCTGGGTGAGTGGTCAGGGCTGGCTGCTGCAGAGAGATTTGGGGCACCAGGCTGCTTAATTAACCCTGTTCTAATAATTACTGAACATGGATTTTTTAATTCTATAACGTTCCCTTGAAGACAGCAATAATTTAGAACATTTTTCTGCATTATGTATGTTGGGCCTTTCCACTCATTAAGCCCAAGATCACAGAAAATCATTTAAATCTTAATCCAGAAATGATCCCCTCTCCCTGCTCAAGCCTTTGCTCATGTCCACTCTGTGGGCGTGAAATTCAATTCCCTCTCCCCGGCAGCTGGGAAATGAGAGCCAGAGGAAGCATTTTCCTTAAATTTATTGTGCCACTAAGTCAATCTCCATCTGTGAGGACTCGGAGCTGGTGTGGGCTCCAGCTGGGACAGCAGTAAATTCCGGGTCAGTAACTGGGGCGGTTTTGGGGAAGCCTGATGTCTGGGCTGCAGTGTGTGCTGTGAGCGCCCGCGCAGCAGGGAGCAGTGCTCTCCTCTCCTCCCTGACCCATCCCTCACAATCCGGCCATGTCCTCTGTCCCGGGCAGCTCTTCAATCCAGCGGGGGCAGTTCCCTGCAGCTCTCCCAGACCCACCCTCCCTCCGGGGAGAGCTCTGCTGTGGATGGGCCATGGAGTCTCACTGCAGGCTGATAAAATTCCAGCATCCCCTCGGGAGAGGCTCCAGCCAGGGGCAGGAGCCAGGCATTCCCACCTGGAGAAAATCTGAGCTCCGGAACCCCAGGGCAGCCTTTGCCCCTGCACTGCCAGAGGAGACCAGGCCCAGCCACCAGCACTGGACCTTCAGAGGAGAACTGCCCCCTCCTGCAGGATCCCTGCTCCAGCAGAGCCACCTCTGCCGCTCCAGGAGGGCTGCAGCCACCATTCCATGGCACTGCCACCCACAGCCGACCCACAGGGGCCAGGCTGGCTCTGGCTCTGCCAGGGGTTGTTTTTGTATCGCTGCATTTTCATCTTAATTCTCCTGATAAAGAACTGTCATTCCTCTCCCCGTGTCTTTGCCCCAGAGCCCCTCAATTTCAGAATTGTGATAATTCAGAGGGAGGGGGTTCATTCTCCATTCCAAGGGGGCTCCTGCCTCCCTCAGCACACGCCTGCTGCTCAAACCAGGACACCTGACTTCCCCAAAGCTCTCCCTTCCTGGCATTCAGCTCCATCCTGCTGTAAGTTCAGATTTTCCTTCTTGGCCTGAATGAATCTCCAGAGCCCAGTGGAGAGTGCTCGGTTCTGCTGTTCCTGGCCTGGTTTGCCTGGTTTGGGCACTTGGGCTGGGAGAGCAGGTACAGGTGTGAGAGATGGAGAGAATCCCAGCTAGTCTGGAATTGCTGGGAATGCTGGCTGCTCTTTGGATTGGATATTGGGAAGGAATTCCTGGCTGGGAGGGTGGGGAGGGGCTGGGCTGGAATTCCAAGGTAGCTGGGGCTGCCCCTGGATCCCTGGCAGTGCCCAAGGCCAGGCTGGACACTGGGTCTTGGAGCAGCCCGGGACAGTGGGAGGTGTCCCTGCCATGGCAGGGGTGGTGCTGGGTGGGATTTGAGGTCCACACAAATCCAAACCATCCCAGGATTCAGATTCCCAGCGTGGAATTGACCACACCACCTCTGCATGGTTTCACAGAGCTGTGCTGCAGGTGCTGAACTCTCAGGTCCTTAATCTCAGGCTGAAGGAAAGGAAGGGATGGCAGAGGGTCAGGATTTGCAGCAGGATCACTTTTGTTCTAATATTCAGGTTTTTAATGAAACCCTGGGTGTGCCACGGGGCAAGGGGAGAACAGCCACGGGATGTGCATCCAAGGAATGGGATAAGTGTATCAATTCCTGACACCCCTGGGAGAATTAAACAGGTTAGAGAATTATATCAATTATAGAGGAGAATAAATAGCCCTGCGTGCACACTCAGCCTGTGCTACAAAAGCAGCAGCACTAAGGGGGTTCTTCAGGACTTTATTCTAACTGAAGGGCTTTGTTCTAACAATGTGAGTGAGAGAAAAGCTGCTGAAGTCATTCCTGCAATTCTGGTGGATCTGGAGAGGGATCCCACCAGGGCTGTGGGCTGGAGGATGTATTGTGTATCCATAAACACCCACTGCCCTGCAGGGTTCCCCTTTTGCTTTCGATTTTTTTTTACAGATTTTTTTTTACCAAAGATTATTCCTTTGTACTCAGGAATCAAGAAAATGCTTAAAAATTGTGCCTGAAGGGAGATGTGAAGGGAAGAGTGGCACGAGGCATTGGAATTTGTTATCCCAGGCAGGCCTGGATAAACCTGGGCTCAGTTCAGGTGCTCAGTCTCTGATTTAATCACCACACCCTGATGAGGTGGAGCAAATCCAGGGGTTGGATTGGGGTGCTCGCTCCATGGGGGCACTTAGAGGATAACAGGATAATTTGGGTTGTAATGGACCTTAAACCCCACCCAGTGCCACCCCTGGATGGGCAGGGACACCTCCCACTGTCCCAGGCTGCTCCAGCCCCAGTGTCCAGCCTGGCCTTGGGCACTGCCAGGGATCCAGGGGCCCCCCCCGCTTCTCTGGGAACTCCAGCCCAGCCAGGAATTCCCAATTCCCAGTCTCCCATCTATCCCTGCCCTCCTTCAGCTTCAGGCCATTCCCCCTTTCCCTGCCATTCCATGCCTACTTGGGACTGGTTTGGAGAGGGAATTTCTAAAGTCTTGCTCGTGAATCTGCTGAGCTTTTAATCTTCACCTGGATTTCATCCATTTCCTTTGCAAACTGCAGATTGTGGAGACTCCTGTCTCATCATGGCAGGCAGAGATCACAAAATCATGGAACATCCTGAGCTGGAAGGAATCCCAAGGATCATCCCAGCTCCTGGCCCTGCACAGTCCCACCAACAATCCCACCCTGGGCATCCCTGGAAGCGCTGTCCAAACGTTCCTGGAGCTCTGGGTGTGGCTCCTTCCCTCATCTCCCCTTCCTGGGCACTCTCCAGCACTTCCCTGCCTGGTCCACCCAGGAGAAACCTCCTGTACCAGCTGCTGCCTGGTATGGGAATGCTCCTGGAATTCAGGAGGTCCTGCTGGCTGCCCAGGATGTCCAACATTGTGCCCTGGTCATCCACACAGAGCAGGCAAATTAAAAATGTGCCAGTGACCTGCACACACGACTGGAACGGAAAGCCAAGCAGCATTGGATGAAATGGGTGTTATTGGATTTTAATTCAGGGCCCTGAGACTCTGCTCTGAATAGCAAAGGGAATGAATCATTCCTGATGGATTCATCACAGCCATTTACGTTCTAAATACTCGCTTTTGCCACACAACTGCCTCAGGTTGCGTGAGGAATGTAAAGGTTTTAAATACCAAGGTTTTTTAAAAACAGTCGGTTTTGTTATTTCCAATAGAGCCTTAACTGTACTTAATATTTTTGTGCAGCTACCTGGGAAATTGTAAATTCAGTGACTGATTACAGGGGCGGCTGGGGCTGATAATAAAAGCTGATTATGTGTCGGTGCGGCAGCGGGAGCGGCGCTGGGATGGGGCTCGGAGCGCTGCAGAGCGGGAGGCAGGGCTGGGGCTGTGTTACTGAACAAACACGACGAGAGCAGGTCTGGCAGCTGCATCCCTGATTTCTGCCTGTCCTCCCGAATCAATGACTTCACTGACTGAGCTGGGCAAATGCGTGTCCCTTGTTTCGCCTGTTTTCAGAGCAATAAGAGCTCCAGACAATGATTTATGTGCACAACTCCCAGGCCTCCCGAGCACCTCCCTCCCCTCCCGCTGCCTCCTCCCTGGGATGTGGGTGCTTGGAGTCAAGCAGCTCCTGGAAAAGCGCTCCTTAAATCGGGGAATGGTTTGGGTTAAAGGGACCTTAAAGCCCATCCCATCCCACCCCTGCCATGGCAGGGACAATCCCACTGTCCCAGGCTGCTCCAAGCCCCGTCCTTGGGCACTGCCAGGGATCCAGGGGCAGCCCCAGCTGCTCTGGGAATTCCAGCCCAGCCCCTCCCCACCCTCCCAGCCAGGGATTCCCAACTCCCAGTCTCCCACCTAAAGAGCAGGAACTACATCACCCACAGGGACTGGGAGGAAGGCAAGACCCAGGCAGATGTGGAGCTGAACATCTGGATTTTGGCGTGGGTGGTGTAAAAGGGGACAAAAACTGAAGGGGCAGGTGAGTTAACGGCATAGAAAATGTGATTAACAGCTACTCTTTAATGTAAAGAAGAAAAGAAGTAGCCTCTACTCTTTAATGAAGTAGGCTCTGTCTGGTTTTGAACATGAAATAGATTAAACAGGTCTGTGAGAAAATTATTTCAAATTCATTTAAAGTAAAATTATAGAGAGGGTTGGGAACGGTGAGGCAGGTGGAAATTTGGAAAACTTCAGTAAACCTGACAAAACTTGAAGAAAACCTGTGACCATTGAAATTTGTGTGGTTTTACTCCTACCATCCCCTGCAACCTGGCCTTAAGTAATATCTCTGCTTGTTTTGGGTGTGCTGCAGTGGGGCAGCAGCTGGATGCCAAAAGAGTGGATGCTGTGATGTGAACACAAACCGTGGTGCGAGGCTCGGCGCTGACAAAGCTCTTCACTTTGAAATCCACGCCAAGTGGGCTCTCTCTGACTGCCCTCGCTTTGCCAGGTGGTATTTTGCCATTTATTGCTGCCTTTTTAAAATATATGCTCTGCAATTCAGATGTGTCTATAACGGGGATGATATACAGTTGTACTCTGGACTGAGTGCGAGCCATCTGTCAAAAACAAAAGCTAAATTCTCTGTAATAAAAGCCACCAAAAGATTGATATTTCACATTAAAGGCAGAGCTGAAAAAAAAGCAATTTTGTTTATGGGCAAACCTGTGTCTGGCACATTTTTCATGTCATATAAAGATGGAAATCTCACCTTATGGCTGTAGATTGCTGCTATATTTCAGCCTTTACAATTGGGGACAGCTCTGCATGTGCTGCTACCTTAAGAGAGATAATTCCCCACACGTTGATGATAGCAATGAGTCCATTTGAACACATTCCTGCTGCTTCCCAAAGGTGCAGCATTTTCCACCGGCTGCCCTCAGTCGAGCTGGTGGAGCACCTTCTTCAGGAAATTTGAATTTGTGTGAAACTTGTTTGCTGCTCTCAGCTCCTTTCAAAGCTGTTCTGGGCCTCTCAGAGCAGCTGTGCAACCTGGAATGATCCAAGGTTGGACACTGGGGCTTGGAGCACTCTGGGATAGTGGAAGGTGTCCCTGCCCATGGTGGAATGAGATGGAATTTAATTCCTTCCAGCCCAAACCATTCCAGGATTCTGTGATCTGTTGTGTCTGACCCACAGCACTGGTTCTGTACCTTGGACTCTGGGGCCGTGGCTGCCAGTGAATTGGCATGGGGAGGGCAGGGTGGACAGCAGCAGGAATTTCCCCATGGAAAGGGGGCTCAGGCCTTGGAACTGCCCAGGGAGGTTTGGATACCCATCCCTGGAGGTGTCACCTGGGGTTGGCACTCAGAGCTCTGGGCTGGGCACAAGGTGGGCATCAGGCACAGCTGGGACTCTGATCCTGGAGGGCTTTTCCAACCTCAGGCATCCTGGGGTTCCGTGAACACCTCAGCCAAGCTCTCTCTCCATTCCCAGAGCATTTTGTCCCCGGATGGCCGCACCTCTGACAGTGCCACGATCCCTGGGACATCTGCCAGGAAGCTGCTCCTGTGCCGCTGGCTGCTGCTCCCAGCCCCATCCCAGCCCCATCCCAGCCCCATCCCAGCCCCTGCTGGGCACAGGGAGCAGGAGGAGCTGCAGCCCCGGACAGTTTTCCCACCACTGAACCCCCCACGCGCTTTGACAGCAGCCGTTCTGTACCAGGGTGGGGATTTCTGCTGCGGCACCCTCCGCCTGCCCCGGCGCTCCCGTCCCTCCTGCACTGCGGTGGAAACGGGGCTCTTGCAACAGCAGCAGACAGCACTCCTGAATTTTTATGCAGAAAAGCCGATTTTTTATTTATATGGCCCGTATTTATAGGAAATATCAGACGGCAGCGTGTTCAACTTAATCGGGCGGTAATTCAGTGAAACTCAGTTCATTGGTTGGTAAGGGCTGTTGTAAACGTTTGTTTAAACTTTTCTTTCTAGATAAGTTTACGTGTTTTCTTTACGGATTCTTACGGGATAGATTTTGTGTTTTTACAGGTGTGAGCGGTTCTCTCACCAGGTTACACACACGGGTGTGATTGGTTACTCTTGGTAATTGGCAGGATTGGTAGCCTGGCTACTCTTACCAGAGCACACAACAGATTCCTGTGCTCACTGATTCTCATTCCTTTCATTCTTTTCTCACGGGAACTTCCAGGCTAGCTATAGTTCCAGTTCTAGAATATATATATTTATATATAAAAATATATAAATTTATTTTTAAGTTTTTAAAAAAACAAATATATTTATAGTTATATATAGCTATAGAATGTAATATAAGGCGTAATAATAATAGGTATATAATAAT